>CAJNIZ010004991.1:2864-45015 GCA_905231905.1 Symbiodinium pilosum | reverse complement strand
TATTATTACTACTACTACTACTATCATCATCACAACCACCACTATTAGCGGAAGTTACGCAGGAAGAATACTTCAACCAATGCATCATACAATTGTCAGACAAAAGCTCCTCACCAGAAGTTGGGCCACCACATTTTAATTCGAGTTCTTTCAACAACCTGTAAGCTTCCCGGGACATTGTTGTGGAGTTTGGTATGGGTATGGGCAGCTGCAATGCTGCTCCCAGTGGGAATTGAGTGTTGAGAACGAAGATTCGGGCTAGGCATGCACGCTGACATGTTACACGTTCGTTTCATGCAAAGTGTGCTAGGAAGATTTCGCAGGGCATCCCCAAAGGACGAGGGCAGCCATTTGTTGCGTCCGAAGCGCACGTTGATCCGTAGCAGACGCTGCCCGCGCAGTGTCTCGCAGATGGTTGCCCCGTTTCGCCTGCTTGAAACAACTGAAGGCCATACGGGCGTTTGGCCTGCTAAACACTGTATGCGCTGAGAGAATTCCAAAGCGTGCCTCTGGGGCCTACCAGATCACATGGCACACTGGTTTTGCATCAGCCTGGAACCATGAAAGCAGCGGCGCAGGCCATATATGCACCATCTGCGAAAGTCGGGTTTTGTTTTGCAGTAGCCGCACCCCCCGCCTGTGTGAGCAAGCGTAGTAGCTCCGTTGACTCATGCCTTTTTCGAAAGTTAATTCCGAATTATATACACGACGTAAAGTTTAGGGTTTAGGTGCTGTTATGGTGTTCTTGTCTGGAATGCAGAATAGTTGTACTTGGGCGGCAATCGCCACTCCTGCATCGCTGGCTACGGGTGGGTGGTCAACAATCATCTAGAGCGGCACTTCCTGCCATTCGAATTTTTCACAGCTTTGCCTACATTCGTCGTAAAAGCACTCATTCGCTGAACGTTTGCAGAGTCAACAGGAACCTGACAAGCCAAAGCCGTGAGCGCAAAGCACCGACCCGAAGGCCTGTAGCGCTTCAACCGAAAGACCCGATCTTGGAAGCACCGCAACCTCTAGAGGCTTAGCGTCCATGAGCCGACGGTTTAGGTTCGGAGTGAACCATCCAAGATATTCTGTATCAGAATTCAGGTCCCCCTGGCCCCCTCTTGAACGTGGCCCGCCATTTTTGCAGCAGGGAAATGAGTTCATTCACACAGGACGTCTAAACCTTGGCTGAGGAAAGTCATGCACATGCCGCGTGAGGATTTCACCCCGACAATGGAGGAGCAAGCTGCGTGCTCTAGGCTCTTGCATACGTACACCTGATATATTAAAATCTACTTTGATGGTAACATTCAATATTTGGGCGGATGATGGATTTATTATGAGGGGAGGGGATGTAGCCAGATGGAGTCTGATGTCCATGGCGTTATTGGGCTGCAGCCAACGGCAAACCTTAATGTTCAAGGTGCAGATGCACCTTGCGTTGGGCCCCCAACCCACTAACAGTGACCACAAGTATGTTCCCATAGTATCGTTACTCCTGAGAGGTGTGGACTTATCCATGATTTGTTTGCAGAATCCTTGGCTCCTCACACAAAACCCTGAATGTGTATTCCTACGATCTAAAGCTGTCCCTGCGAGGAGTTCCTCAACATTTGCAGCTGTTCTGCCAAATACCCTGTGGCTCTGATGGCGAATAGCGGGGGGGCAGTTCCAGAAATGAGCGGCCCAATATACAGCCCGAAACATTTCGATCCTGATTACAGAGACCCCCGAAACAGGAAGGAAACCCCATATGATTGCAAACCAGGACCTGACAAGTCGGGACCGTTTTTAGGGCTACCACGTTTAGTATATTTTGGTTTATACTGGGGCCCTGTTTCTGAAAGCCCACATACACCCAATGGCAGCGAAAGCCACCCGTCGAAGGGCTCCTGAGATGTAAAACTTCAGAAACTTTGGGACCTTAAGCTGACATGTAATCATGTTGATACCCAGGGTTATCCATGAAATTAGCAGGTAGTCCTCAAGCCTCATTCGGGTGTCATGTAGGGGCCTAGCTAGTTACCAATATTATCTACTAGTACAGGCTACCGCAAATAGACCTCGGATTGATAACTTGCCAATGATTTAAACCCCGAAGTTTATTCGCCGGGTCAGCATATCACTGACAAACTTGCAGGTTTCTTATTGCGCATGACCACCAGTTGATTTTTTACATAGCTGTCCCCAATATTGACCCCAAAATGATATACGCCTTACTACACGATACCTACCACAGAGGTACCCTGGATTCTCGAAACCGGCCTCATTCGACCTGAAATTCCCTTAGCCGGGGGATCTTCCCAGTGGCTACAGCGAGATACTTGTGTTAATTGCTGGCCATCCTATCGTCGCCCAGGGGCGCGGGCCGGGGCGAACTTTACAGGGTGCGTTCCAAGTAATGTGGAAGCCTGCATGCTTAAGAATGCTATCCGAGTTTCATACGGATATTCTTGTAGTAGCATGTAATCCGAAACTCGATTCAAGTTAATGAGCCAGCCACCACAATTATCTTTCAGGATACGGCCCACCTTGAAGGGGCATAGTCTCTCTAGGTCCGTGTTGGGAAGGTTTTATGTTGGTTTGGTGGTTACCATACCCTGAAACCTTATAAACTTAAGCACTAAAGTGAAAAACCCCTCACCCCCTTAAACGCCAAAGCGTAAGCCCGATGCACATCCCAAGCACTAAGCAGAAGCGCCCCACTCCCTTGCTAAATGGCCTTGACTCTTAATTTGGCAACTCTAAAACCATAAAGCCCTAAGCCAGAAATTCAACCTCAGACCGTAAAGCCATACACTTTCGACCCCAACCCAATCCCCAAACTCCTACAGGCCGGAAAGTCTGGTTTCTAGACTGCGTACTGGGGCAAGGACCCTCAAAGATTGTAATCTTTATTCTAGCGACCCCAAAGAGGCCCCTGATTCTCGGAAACCCTCAATCGCGCAGAGCTATGCCTTCCCTGAGCTGCTGTCTCTGAATTCTGTTGTTTCTTGAGGTGGGGGTCCGGACATGGTAGTTGAACACAACTCCCGTTCCTCCAAATGGCCACTTAAGGAAACAAAGTTCCCAATGTTTTCCTTTAGGGACCTACAGAATCCCAAAGTATTTCCCCAAATGAGCTTCAGATCAATTCCCACATATCTCCGAATACTTGCAGAATCGGTATGCCAGTGACCACAAACTGCGGCCCACTTTTGCGGAAGCTCTTAAATGGGGGGGTGCCGCATTCTGGATTTTCCTTAAGTGCCACTCTGATAAGGATCTTGTGTCCATTTCGGGGCCCCCTATGTATGGAAACCAACACCTTCCCTGACCTTAAACCCCATTTAAAAGCCTTCCCTGATCCCGGACGTTCAGCCCTCCGAACTCCAGACCTTGGTTTAGGGTTTAGGCCTTTAGGTTTAGGCGCTAGGGTCTAGGGTTGGGTTTAGGGTTTAGGGTTGTCTGCGTGGACCAGGTCCTTCTAGCTGCAACTTGGCAAATGATGGAAAGATTTCTCTGGGTCCTACCCAACCCATATGAGGACGAATCAAAGTAAATTCGAACAGAAGGTTAAATAGAGTTATATAGGGGGCTTATAGAGTTTGATTGTGGAAGGTGGGGAAAACCATGAAAAACGGAGTTCTACCCAGGCAACATTCTGTAGCCTCTTATACTTCCATATCCATGGCATTTGTTTTTCAAAATGTGCCTATCTCGCTATTTTGGACGCCGTCTTGCCTAGACATACTGTGGATCGCGCAAATTGCGCCCTAAACCTTAAACCCTAAACCCTGAACCCTAAACCCTGAACCCTAAACCCTGAACCCTGAACCCTAAACCCTGAACCCTAAACCCTACCCTACATACCTTACAGCCTTGGAGGTTACATTGCATTGGGGATCCTTTGGGTTGCCAATTCACATATGAGCCATAGTCTAAACTCCTTTAAGGGGGTTATATGGGGGATTCGGAGCAACATCCGCATAGAGTCCTTACAAGGAATCTCCAAAATGAATCCCTCTGTATCTCTGTAAATCGCAGGCAATTTGGAGGGCAAACTCTAAACCCCTGCCATTCTACGAAACCTCCAGCACAAATGAGCCATTGTCTAAACTCCTAGTATCCCCCTTAATAACCCCTATAATAGTCCCCTATATGATCCCCTATATAACCCCCTCTAAGGAGTTTAGACTATGGCTCAAATGAATCCTATCCATCCCTACACCCTGAAGATCCCCACGACGGCCCCCTCGAAGACTACAACGGCCGCCACAGACATTACTCCAGATGGTGGTTCTATGCACACAAAAGTGTGAAGTTGGCTTGGTTTCAGGTTCTGAGCGCCGTGTAAAACAGCCAGGTCAAACCCCGAACCCAGAACCTTCAACCCGAAATGAGGAGTCCGAGCTCAACAATAGCAAAACCCTGTGATATAATTCCAATATAAACCCAGTATAACAGTATAACCCCAATATAACCCCAATATGAGAACTTTAGACTGATGGAAAAATTGTTGGAGCCAGATCAGGCGCCAAGATTACTTGAAAGACAGAGCTAAGGACTACACGGTTGCAGCCCTAAAAAGAGGGAAAGTTTTTCTTCATCACGAGCACAGCTTAAAGGGTTTAGAGGTTAAGTTTGAAACCGAAAACCCTAAACCCTGAAAGCACAAACCTTGAGACCTCTAATCCTAGATGCCAGGAGGGCTTTGTTTCATCAGGATCTGAGATTAAAAGGCTTGTAATCCCCCTAAAGTAGATAGAAGAATATGGCTTTGGCTATATTATAATAAGATATTCATATATCCCATACTTTTATCTACTTAAGGGGAGTTTTAGGAAGGCGCAATTACTTGGATGCTCTTCCGAGCTCACTCTCAGAGGTGGTTTCTAAAGCAATTTCCGGGTGGGTGGTTCCACCTATATAGTCCCTACATGCTCTTGCATGCTCCTAGTCTTCACATACAAGTATGACCCTTATGTAAGGGTACTCCTCAACCCTAAACTTTCAAAAGCCCAAAACCTCCTAAACCCTAAACCCCCCTAAACTTTTCCTAAGCCCCAAACACCTAAACCCCCCTCAATCCTAAACTCATCTGATAGCTGGCTTAAAGTTCTTCAGGAAGGAAACACTCAAATATTGCTTTCTGAGCTACCGCTTACGGATCTTGACTAAGACGATATATCTTTACACTAATGGAGAAAAACCTCTAGAATGATGCGAGACTTCTTCAGGGTCATGTGTTTCAGAATGACAGAATGTTTTTTCGTGAAGACCGAACTGCTAGACTGCGCTTTAAATGGAAAAAGGAGAGCTGATTCGGAAACTTGATATGATAGGTAAGGCTACTCTTAGAATGATACCGGTTTAAGGGTTTAGGGTTACCCGGTCGGCTTGTGAAACTTATTTACTCCAGAATTATGCCTACTCCTGTTCTGCCCTTTGGCCTTACTGTTCGGTTACTTCTCTTAATCAATTACTCGTACTGCCTACTCTTACTCACCCTCTCCGTTTTCCTCTTCCTCCTACTCCTCTGACTCCTACTAGTCTAACTTCTTACTGCTTGAGAGTACAGCTTGTACTTAACATTATTTGCTTTTCCACTTAGGTTCATCTTTCCTTTTGTACGGGTTTGGTCTCTCTCAATCCTTTTTCTTATGCGGGGTGCCTTTACTATGAAGAGTGGGGATTGACCCTAACCCCAAGTATCCCCACATGTCCCTACATACTCCATGTATTCCCTTTGAAGAACCAAACTTACAATCCATACACGCAAAACCCGTAAGTAAGCGTAGACCCTGAACGTCATACGCTTCACCCTAAACCCTCAACCCTAAAACCCTACACCCTGCAAAAACAGACTTGGTAGTTGCCCCAAAAAAGGAACCCCAATATTGGCCCCAAAATATTCCAGCCCTTATTATGGGGACCCCCAAAAGAGTTCCCCTAATTTTGGGAAGCCCTTAGCCCTAAATAGTAGCTTCCATTTTCTTTTCCATTATCCCTATACATCCCCTATATAACCCCGATTCTCCCTAAAACCCTAAATCCTAATCCTAAAACCATCTAAACCCTAAAACCCTAAACCCTAATTTTGGGAAGCCTCCATTGCTTGCTGCAAAGCCCCATGAGGCCAGCCCGACACTGCACGCACCGTTTCCGCCCGACTTCAACAGCAGCGTCCACAGGGTGTAGAGTTTAGGGTTTAGGATCTAGGGTTTAGGGTTTAGGGCTTAGGGCTTAGGGATTTAGAGTTTAGGGTTTAGGGATCAGGGTTTAGGGATTAGGGTTTAGGGATTAAGGTTTAGGGTTTAGGGATCAGGGTTGAGGGTTTGGGGGGGATCCCATAGTCCCTTCAAAGAGGTTATGGGGTTTGTATAAAATTATACAGGCATATCTTGGGTGTAGGGCTTAGGGCTTAGGGTTTACGATTTAAGGTTTAGCAGATAGGATTCTCCAACCCAGCTGGAATTGTTTCATGCAGTTTCCAACGTACTAACACACAAAGCTGTTTTTACTCCCGTAATCCCTATATGACCCTACATAATCCTTTTAAAGGGACCTAGGGTTTCCATTTTCTTTTCCATTCTCCCTATATAACCCCTATATGTGCCCTATTATCTAGGTAGGACCCTGAGACATTTAAGATCTCCCTTAGTGGCTTTGATAGGGGACCAAATGTACCAACATGTTTCAAAGGGTTTTAGCGGCCAAGCCAGCTATCAGCTTGTTACAGCTTAGCTTTTTCTGAAACGTCTCTGGCTTGGAGTTGCTCCTGAACTTTGGGTTTAGGGTTTAGGGGGGTGACCCCAATATAGACCCCAAAATACCATAATCCTTTTTTTGGGGGCCCCCAAAATGGTACCGCCTAGTTTTGGGAAACTTTTACATTCAGGATGAAAAAGTTCCAAGCTTGCCGAGCGTCGGAGCTTCTTAGACCAGGGTGTCGATGACATTCTGGTGTTTTTAGGTTCCTAAACCCTACTTGAAGCGTTAGGGGGATTTAGTAAGTATACATTTAGCTCTTATAAGCTGTGTTCTCAGCCCAGGTGTTCCCCATTTTTATCAACTTACTATGTCTCGTTGGTCCTCCAAGTAAGGAGGAAGTCCTAAACTAAAGGTCCTAAGCACACTACGCCTTGTGTTAACACCTTATACCTAAAAAGTCTATACTTTCTGTCTGGTGTGTACTCCATCCAAACTAGGGTATAACCCCCTATAGCAACCTTAATTATCCCCATTATTGACCTACCTACTAAGTCCCCCTGACCCAACCCTAAACCCCGAACTCTAACCTACTTACTAAGTCCCCCTGACCCTAAACCCTAAACCCTAAACTACTTACTAAGTCCCCCTGACCCTAAACCCTAAACCCTAAAAAAATATTTTCCATGTTCTTTTCCATTACTTACCAAGTCCCCCTAAGACCCTCTAAGTATTCATCGGCCCTCCAGTCACATTGTGAGAGTCTAGGGACTTTAGGAGGGACCCCTAATAGGGACCCTTAATCCCATTACCATATATAACCCTTGTATAATCAGTATATAACCCTATATCCCTAGGATGTCCCCATATTAATCCCCATAAGCTACAAGGGTCCCTATTAGGGGCCCCTCCTAAAGTCCTTAGAGAAAGTTGTTGAAACTTCTTGAATCCCACCTGAACCGGACCAAAGTCTAGGTCTCCTGTAGGTTATTAGGTTTAGGGTTTAGGGTATTTAGGGTTTAGGGTATTTCGGGTTTAGGGTTTAGGGTATTCAGGGTTTTGGGTATTTAAGGTTTTCATTTCGCCTGTTATTTTGCAGAGAACCATACTAGTCAATACTTTTCACAGCTTAAAGGACAACCCACTCACATGCGGTGTGCCCTGCAAAAATGGCACGATCTGGCAGCTCAAGGTAATAGATACCCCACACGGCTTTCCCGAACCGCCTGGCATAGTCCCCCTGCCCCATGCTCAACACCCCAGTCGTACCCTTTTCCCTTTCTTTTTTGGGTCTCTTTATTAACATTAGGAAAAAGGGCACCCTTATTCCTATGGGGCTACTGGGAAGCTAGTTTTCAACACCGCACCACTCCTGGAATCTCAAATGTAAGTACCTCAGAAAGCCAAGAACATGATGGGCGATGACAGGGCGTTCAACATCAGGGGAAGGGAGTACTCCTGTGTAAGGCAATGTTCATGCCCTCGGCGCCCTCATGCTGGACAACAAAGAGCGACTTCCCAGTGAATTATTTAGAGGGTTAGGGGGACTTAGTAAGGATACTGAACCCCTAAAACCCTCCTTGGGGCTTAGCTTGGACCTTAGACCCTTAACCCTTTGGGATTCTCTTATATTCCTATTATAGGTACCTAAGGGTTTACCCTTAGTAGGGGTCCTAAGTGCCACGCAGAACCCTAAACCCCAAACTTTGCAGGCAACCTTATAACTGCAGCTTGCCCAATTTTTCAGCTGCTTGCTGAGTGTCTGGGCTCTCCAATTGGGGGTCGAGCTTTGAGGTCTAGGGTTTAGGGTTTGAGAGTGTTCGGTGAGACCACAGCTTTGTTTGTCTCACTGCGGGTTAGTAGGGAATATGGGAAGATATTATTATAAGCGGCTACATAGAAACTATATTCCCATATTCCCTACTAAGAACCGGATGAGTGGAGGAGGGGATATAGGTATAATCAGAGGGGTGACTTGGGAGTTATTCCCGCGCTTCAGCACCAGTAAGTCTAGGGTGGGAAGTGTCTGCGGATTGTGAACCGACCGGCAACTGCAACTCTAACTTGAAGAAGCTTGCAAATCAAGACTGATTGAAATTGCAGGGCCTTCTTGGGGGTGTCCTCACGAAAGATGTTGTATTTCCGGCGCTGTAGAGAGGGACTCCCTGTTTGACAAACAACTGCTCTCTTTCCAGCTCGCAATTTCCTGCTTGCAGGGGCATAGAGTAGCTCGAAGCTTGAAACCCTGGGTTAGGTTGTACTATCGGAATATGTAGGGGCCCCTACATAATTTGCATTCTCCCTTGTGATTACTATTAGTGAGCGGGGCCCAACTTAACCTAAACCACTACAGGCCGGACAGATATGAAGAAAAGCTAGTCTAAACTCCTTGAAGCGGGGTGATATGGGGGATTCTGGAGAGAACGACTATAGGGGATATTGAGGGGGACATTAGGAATTTAGATTATGGCTCATGTGCATATCACACATTCACACACCTAAGCATGTGTACACCATATATATATATATATGTAAGGTATATAAAATGCAAGGCCCCACTCCCATGCTGGGGCCCATGCTGAGCTTCCCAGATTAATCGCCTCACCCAAATCATACACCTCCCCACCACCCAAAGTGAGCATGCCACAGATACAAAATTGCACCCTAAACCCTAAACCCTATTGACTGTTAGGGGGTGGCAAGTTATCATCAGGATACATTCTTCGAGTTGGCTATCCTTGCCTCATGATTCTCGGGCCAGTAGACGACCTTGGATATCTGAAAACAATTATTTGTCATGAAAAATCAGCTTTGAGATTTTCATGCGAAAATGAATACTGATTCATTTTGGATTTCATTTTGAGGCATGCTTATCATCTATTAGGCGTTCAGGCCCGCCATGTTTTGAGTCATGGTGTTGTCGTTTTGTTTGGGGACCATTCTGTAGTCTTAGCATCTCTTTCCATGGATTTTTTGCTAGTCACTGGAGGCATCGTCCAAACTCCTTATATGGGGGAGTATTATAGGGGCTATTAGGCGGGATACTAGGAGTTTAGACTACAGCTCATTTGTGCTGCCGTTCTCTGTTTCCATTCTCGTATGAACGCCATTCTTTCTTGCCTCAACCTCACGCAACCCTAAACCCTAAACCCTACACCCTGGATAAACCTTGCGGGTGGCGCGGCAAAGTCTTGGAATGTGGGACGCCCCCCAAAAAAAGGAGCTGGGTGCTTTGGGGCGCGCGGCGGGCGCAGGGTTTGGGATCAGGCTCCCAAAATGGCTGGAAAATGATTATGTCCCAAAGCATTGAAAACATGATGAGAAATCGCGAAAAATGATTTACAAATGATTAGAATCCCAGAAAACCTATCATGTCCTAGAGTTCTATCCATAAAACCGGAGGAATTATAGATTTTGCCAGGGAGGCATTACTTCGAGCCCCGGCGCGGCTAAAAGAAAAAAGGAGGAAGAAGCACGCTGCAGGCCTGTGCTTGTGAGAGACAGGGGTGGTGTGAGTTGCTCAGCCTGACCCTACGCTTGGGACGAGACTCTTTTCAGCTGTTGCTTTGGCAGTCGCATTTATGCTCACGGTGTGCGCTCCTCTTGCGTTTGAGTCACAGGAGGCTGAGCCAAAAGTAGTTTCGAAGCAGGGTGTAGGCCCATAGTGACCCTCCTGGCTCTTGTTCATGTTTTCTGGCCCGATGAAGGGGGTTATAGTTAGCATTACTGACCTTTGAGCTGTCAACCCTTTTTTATCACCGCATGATTCTGCGCAGGGTTTCTCTGTTTTCCTGCATGTTGCTAGGAAGCACAAAGCCTGAACTTACTTAGACCGCTGTGCTCGTGTTTCGAAATCACGGACATTGCATTGTTCTAGTACGGACAAGAGCATGTCACATTTCTAATCTAGTCTTCAACAACACACGAGGAGCACACAAAGCTTTGAAGGTTCCAGTCAAAAAAGAATAACTAGACAAGGATATGCACACCGCAGGATGTAGACTGGTTCTCCATGATTTTTCAATGTCTGAAAATGGGCAGTATAAACCCATTCATTTTTCTGAAGCCTCCATCTTGGACCTTAATTCCACTACAATCTTGCCGTCTCGAGGCAAAGCGGTCCTGAGTTCGGAGACTCGGAGCTAAAAGCGCCCTGGTTTTAGTTCATCTTGTGGATTACGCGGAAATGCTGGGCTTAGAACGACAAGCATATAGATGGACATATCAAAACCGTGTGAGAAATGCTGGGTTCTGGATGTTGGTTTTGGGACTTTGGGTTTAGCCGAACATTTTTCCCCCCCTCCTACCCACCTTAGTTGGGGTCTCCCTTCACCCTAAACCCTAAACCCTAAATAAACCCTAAACCAGGCTTTTTTCGGGTAATAACCCGGGAATCTTGGGGGGGTGGGGGGGCTGAGTTACTTTGGAGAAGCAAGGACTTGGTTTTTTGGGCTCGCCCTGCGACCCCTCAAGCCCCGAAACTGAAACCTTGCTGTAGGCATACTATGATAGCTACTTGGAGGATCAGGGGGACTTGGTAAGTGGGTTAGTAAAGGGGATAATTAGGGTTACTATATGGGTTATAGGGCTTACTAACCCACTTACTAAGTCCCCCTGACCCTCCAAGTATAGGGTCCTAATTCTGGGGGTGGGGATTACCAAGATCAGCCGATCAGAAGGGCAGTAGACAGTAGTACCCCAGAAGCTTGAATCACTCTTTCAAAGAGCCGTTCCCAAACCCTAATGTAGACCCATGATTCATAAACCCCCTCCTTTTAAGGGCCTTAAAATTAGGATCCGTATTATAGTCCCTATTAAGGCAGGTATGAGGCAAGGTAGTTGGAGGGTCAGGGTGACTTAGTAAGTAGGTTAGTAACGGGGATTATTAGGGTTACTATATGGATTTCAGGGATTATTAACCTGCTTACTGAGTCCCCCTGACCCTCCAAGTCAAGCTGTCAGCATCGACAGCCAGGCCAGCCCCAAATGCACGAGGCTTTCGTAATATGCCTACACTTAGCTGAATCTGGTGGTCCGAAAGCAGCCCTTGTTTGGCACAAAGGCGATGGACGACTTCTTGGCCTCTGGGGAAGCGCCCGTCTACGTCGGTTATGGCTTCCTGAACAGGGCTGAGGATTCAGGGTTAGAATTTAGGTTTTGTTCAGTTCGGGGTTCACGGTGCAGACCTTCAAGGATTTTCAAGTTGGCTTTGGTTCAAGTGCTTGAAGTCCTTGAGGGTAAGTTGTGGGGATGCTTGTCCTGCTTTTCTCATTCAAGGCACGCCTATTGCTTAAACTGGTGTAAACTTTGTTGCTCAATGCAGTACTGTACTTGAAGGTGTGATGATACTTTCGATTAAGTTAAGGCTTAGGGAACAGAACAGGTTCTCAGCCCGTCGGCTTGTACGGTGTTCGAGTCAGAGACGTCGAGGGATAACCGCTTGGGGACGTCACTGCGTCAAAACTGAATAAAAGATCTTTTTTCTTTGCTAAGCGGCATAACAAGATATTCGATGCTCATGAACTGCCAGTCAAGAGCCATTTGACAGGAGGCGACGTGTGCATAGACTGAGAAGAGACAGGGTTAACGCCTTCTCGGCCTAGTTGAGGATTTGGGCAACTTTGGGACAAAAGCTTAAATCAGATAAGCAGTATCCCACTAGGCTCGGAGAGCAGTACAGTGTAATCCTCATATGAATATAGAATAGTGCAGTAGCCCCCACAAAACCCTGTTCCAATGAAAGAGGCCCTTCTTTTTGACCCTGGATCGTGCGGTCTCGACTTGTGAACCTCGATCCAAGATCAGAGACCATGGTAAAGGGCCAAAGTAGTGGCTGAAATAATTAGAAATATTATGGTCCTAGGTTCCTTGTACAATCGTGGTATAGGGTACCTCAAAACCAACATTGAAATCGTGTTGGTACTTGTTCAGGCCACTGCAGTTCCCTCTCCCAAATTAATCTAGAGGCCCACACGCGCTCGGTCAAATCAGCTCTACTCTGCGCAGGGCTCTTTTTGGGTTTCAGAAAGGAAGACCTGTGTTTCGACGGTGACTTGAACAAGTTCCCTGCCACAAGTAGGAAAGAAATTTAAGCAGCTGTAAATTTTGGGGCCGGATTGTACCGGGAACCCCAGAAAGACAGAAATTACGAGAGCGCACACCTGTGAAGGGTATCCATGAAGTTGTGTAGCCTACGGGGCGTTGCTGTGCTGCTGTTAAGGAACTTAAACTAAGTTACCATCATGGGTATATGTAGCAAATGATAGAGTTTCCCCAACATGGTAACTTAAATTGATTTTTTTACAGAAGCCCAGGTTGTCATGCATAATTTCACGCGAGACCCGGATTCCAAGATCCAAGCCCTCAACCCTGAACCCTGACTTGGAGGGTCAGGGGGACTTGGTACGTAGACTTATAACCCCCATAGGCCATATAAGAACCCAAAATACCCCCATTCTTAACCTACTTGCAAAGTCCCCTGACCCTCCAAGTCGCCAATGCAACCACGCTTTCAACTGTAGGTTCTATGACCTGCCACAACGGCAGCCTGTTTGCAAGGGGGGGGCGGTTCTCAAGAGTGGGGGCCGTCAGGGGCACTGGGGGTACATGGGGATCTACAAAAGGTTGATGATGGTCCGCATGAGGGTTCCATAAAATCAAGTTTGAGGAAATCCCATATGAGCTATAGTCTAAATTCCTCGTATCCCCCTTAGCCTTAAACCCCCATAAGCCTCCCCTATATACTGCCCTACACAACCCCAGATGTAGTGTTTTCGAGCCTTGCCTCCCGAGCTAAAGAGTTTGCCAAGACCTTGACTCATTCAGCCAGAGGTTCATTCAGCCTGTGTGAACGTGTGTTTTCATCTTGAACTGAACTAGATCAATTTTAAGGACCGATTATACGTTTTGGGGTATGGGATTCCTTATATGTATGTACAAATGATCCTTCCTTCTTCTGGCGGTAAGGTGGGCTAAGTGAAGGAACGGAACCTATCAATTCGAGTGCGGGGCTTGGGCTTCAATCTTCAGTAGCTTATAATAGTCCCCCTCAAGTAGATAGAATTTGGGTTTGGGTACAATTACTATAAGATCCCCATATACCCCATATTCCATCTACTTGAGGGGAATTATATCCTAAACCCTAAACCCTAAACCCTATTTTATCTACTTAAGGGGGACTACAAGTTTCTATAAATCTAGGTAAACCCAGCTATGAATCAAGGTTGCTCAACCTGACCTGTAAAGGGCTGCCTTAACCCTGCACAAACTTCCTAAAGGTAATGTAGTTTAGGATTTAGGGTTTAGGGTTCTGTAGACCCCTGATTAATAAACCCCCTACCCTGACTAGGGGGTATAATAGGGATCCTAATATTAAGGCCATTAAAAGGAGGGGGTTTATTAATCATGGGTCTACGTCAATACCGAAATTTGTTGTGGCTCCGTTTCCCCAGGTCGCCAAGTGCCAGATCGACAATGCAGGGGTGTTCAAAAGAGGTGTAAATAAAGCTCGGTGGGAGGCAACCAGGTGCTGAAAGTACCTGCGTAGGCATTAACGGGTGCCCTCAATCTCAGAAGTGCGGGCATCATGAATTATGAGTTCGTCCTTGCATGTTTACAGTTCCCCCAGAGTCGGCGTCAAAGCCGCCAAGGCCTGATCGACTTCGACATTCTTGCTCATGTACAGGGTCTACTTAATGGGCCAGGGAGGCTTAGGAAGTATACCTACCCCTATGAGCCAGCTAGTAACTCCAGTTATCCCCATTCTTCATTACTTAAATGGGTCCTCTGAATCTCCAAGCATGCTCTGACCCCCATAGCCTCCTGCGTTGTCCATGTAGACCTCATGAATACTGGGCAATTTAAACCAACCTCACCCTAAATGGTGATTTATATAGGGAATGGTAAAGCACCATAATGGCCTTAAGTTGGGAATCAAAATTAGTGTAAAACGCCAATATATACCCTTTATAACCCATTATAGTAGTTTCCATTTTCTTTTCCATTATCCCTATTGGGAATTGAATTATTCTAAATTACCCTGCATGAAGCGTGGCCGCGCCAATGCAATTCCTGGTCATCCGGGACCGTTGTTGAGATCTGGTCCCTATGCCTATAATATGAGCTATAGTGAAAACTCCTTAAAAGTGGGGCTGTATAGGGGATTATATGCAGGTTATTGTGGGGATTGCTGAGGGGATACTAGGAGTTTAGAATTCAGACTATAACTCATATATGCCTGGACCTTGCCAACGCCGTAGAAAAAAGACCTGCCCGCCATGTGTCCAAACTGAAGCGCAATTCCCATTGTCATTTCATCTTGTCACAAATATGGGTTATCTCCTACTATTCGTACTGTGGCTATTATTTTTCTTAACCCAGACCCCTGATAAAGAAACCCCTCCCGTTTATGGGGATTATAATAGGGATCCTGATATCAAGGCCCTTAAAAGGAGGGGTTTATTCAGCGTGGGTCTAGATTATTCCTCTAAACTCTACACCCTAAAAAGAGTCCATTTTCTTTTCCATGATCCCTATATAATCCTTATATTCCCCAATATGAAGGCCCTTAAAAGGAGGGGCTTATTAATCAGGCGTCCCCAAAATGTACCCTATAACCCCTATATTACTAACCCATTATAGTAGCTTGCATTTATCCATTACCCCACTTACTACATACATTGTAGGGGTTGCTATTACTACAGGCAAATTTATGGCGCTCCTCACCCTTCGGGCTCTGATGGCCACGGGCGAGCGTGCCATTGTGCTCAGTGTCCTGGGCAGCAGAGCGAAGTTCGAAGTGGTAGTTTCCCAAAAGAAGGGCACCCCAATATAGACCCCAAAATACAATAGCACTTATTATTAGGACCCAAACCACCAAGTGCCGCTGTAGAAACGGTTCCCAAAATTCTGTATGAACATAATTTGTTTTTTTCCACAAGAACGCTTCAGAATTCGCAGTAGGCGTTGGGATCTTGATTTTGCTTTGCCTGCCTCCTCGGCAGGAAGCGTGCGACGTTTTTTTTAGGTCTTGAGGTCGATGACTGTGTCGGGTGACCTGTTGAGAGGTCTTACTGGAAAATTGCAGCGACTTCAAACGACTTCACTTAGAAATTGATCCCCAATTGTCTAAAATTAGTTGCTAGTAAAGTTGTAGGATAGGTAGGGGAAAGCGGCCAGTTCATATCCTATGGCCTCATGTAATTGTCATTACGAATGACTAATCTAGACCCATGATTAATAAACCCCCTCCTTTTAAGGACCTAAGTATTAGGATCCCTATTATAATCCCTATTAATTAAGAGGAGGGGGTTTATTATTATAATCATGGGTCTGGGCTAGTGTTTAGCCATTGGGTACTGCCCCCACGGTGCAACAGTTGGATAATAGCTAATTTAACTATGTCTATATATGGGGGTTTCCCGAAATTAGGGGCACCCTTCCCTATAATAAGGACTATATTGGGGTTCCTTATTTTGGGAAATTGCCATATGTATATGTGTATATATATATATGTAGATCCCGTGGATAAAAATGCTTGAATGAAACATTCCAATCCTTCAACTCGGGAGGTGATGAGGTGAATCTAAAAGTTCAAAGTTCTTCCATTGGCTAAGTAAGAATTTGAGGGGGCCTTGAGTGGTAATCAGATGGTATTCTAGAGGGTGCTGCTATAGAAAATTTAGGAATTTTAGGGATTCTAAGTTTTTGGGTTCCAAAGGTTCAGAAATCCGTAGTTATCATTAGATATCCCTTTGCAATAGTATTTAGGGCTAAAGTAGCTTCAAGGGTGAGGATTTCAAGTCCTCGAAGCCTGTCTCCCCCAAACTAACATGGAAGCCCACAATGGCCCCAACAAAGATTACGGTCCATACAGAGGATTTATTCGAGTTTCCATTCTACAGTTTGGTGGATAGTCAGTTTCAAAGCGGGGTGGCTGGTTGAGCAGGCCAACGCTAGAGGCCGACGAAATGCAGCTTCTGCGTGGCACCATTTCAAGATCGGATTTCTACATGAACTATAGCCTAAACTCCTTAAAGGGGGGTTATATAGGGGATTATATAGGAGACTACTATGGGGGTTATTAAGGGGGATACTAGGAGTTTAGACTATAGCTCACATATAGGAGGGAATAGCATCATCGAGGGATCAGGTTTTTTTACAGATAAGGAGCAATGACAGGACAGGGTGTAGGGCTTAGGGCCTTCGTTGTGGGCGTGCTTGTTGACAGGCACGGCAGCAGGGCTTAGCGCGTTGGGTTCAGGAATTTGGCACACCTGGTCACGTTTCAGTCTCAGCCTGAGCAGCATGATCCCATTGCTTGGAGGGTCAGGGGAAGGTTAATAATGGGGAGAATTAGGGTTACTATATGGGTTATAGGGGTTCTTAGCCTACTTACTAAATCCCCCTGACCTTTCCAAGTGAGAGCCTCCATTCCATGCGTTAGTTCTATGTCCGAGAACTAGAAGAGGCTTGAACACGGCTTTCCTGACGATGACAGTTCTGGGCTGAGTATTCGCATGACTTCAGCGACGTTCCCAGGATCTCAGGCATCTTAGGACAGAATCTTTTCAGATGCACAAACCTAAACCCTAAAGTGTCCCTGTGAACGGTGTGAGAATCTCAGGTGGACGGAATGCAGCCTACCCCCTCAACTCTACACACAGATGGCTGAGGGGCTGTTGAGGAACTTAAGGAAATTAACTATACGAAGGAAACCCCGTTACTTACTATGTGCCCGTATCATGGTAACTTAATTTGTGCTCCTTAACAGCAACCCAGATAAGTAGAAGTAGCGGCGTCCTTTGGGAGTTCCGGTTTTGGCATTTATTGAAAGGTATGCCTGAGAGGTACCTCGCGGCGCGCTGAAGAGAAATCCCCAAAATGAGGTGACATGTAGACATAGATACAGTACTACCTATAACTCAAGTCCTGCCCCCACCCATGAACAGTCTGTAGTAGGGGTAAAAAAAGGGTTCTATATAGCTATATTACATTCCTTACTTGGTCTTTATTTTACAGTTTTAACTTTTTTGGCCCTGGTTATTGGGGAAGATCGAATTTTAGCAAAAGCCAAAGGCCTGCTGTCTTTCCTTGATGAATGCAGAGTCTGCATAGTTCCCCAAATTAGGTCCCTTCAAAAGCCTTGTAGGGATGTATAAGGTTTAGAAGGGGATAGAGGGAATATGGGGATATAAAGGGTCTGATTAGAAAGGGGGCCAAACCATGACCGAGGGTCCGTATGGTAGATTGTTGTAGGATTTATACCCCCGAAGCCCTATTCCAGTTCATCCCTAAGCCCCAAACCCCAAACCTCTAAGCCCTAAACCCTAAGTCCTAAACCCCTAAACCCTAAGCCCTAAGCCCCTAAACCACTACCTTTAGGTGGCTGGGCCAAGATGTCGCCTGACTTCGAGGGTGAGCCAGATTGCGCCGAGCTTCAGGTGGTCTCAGTTGTGAGGATGAAAGGTTTATGGTCCCCCTTAAGGTTTATAAGGTTTATAGTCCCCCTTAGGTAGATAGGGGTTTTTTGGGGTTACATAGGGATAATGGAAACTACTATTTAGGGTTTGGGGTTTAAGGTTTAGGATACAGGATATAGTCCCCCTTTAAGTAGATAGGTGTTATATTGGGGTTATATAGGGATAATGGAAAAGAAAATGGAAACTACTATTTAGGGTTTAGGGGTTTAGGATATAGGATATAGTCCCCCTTAAGGGGATCCTACATTATAGCCCCCCTTAAGTACCTAGAATATAGGCTTAGGGATTAGGGATTTAGGGCTTAGGGTTTAGGGTCTATAGTCCCCGTTAAGTAGATAGAACATGGGATATATGGGGTTGTTATTCTAATATACCCAAAGCCATATTCTATCCTATTAAGGGGGACTATATGGTGTGAAGAGTATTTCTTATCTGTGGCCAATAGCCTTCGTTTATGGTGCAGGGTGTCGGGCTAAGGAGTAAGGATCTGGGGCGTGCAGTTTAGGGGTTCAGTTTTGGGCTCGAGGGCTGAAGGCAAATTGCGTCGATCCCACCTCATGCTTAACATGAAGACTGCTCCCAAACAGGCCATATTTCCGGCATTGGAGCTTGCTATAGTTTAGCCACAGAATGTTAGCTTTGAGGGTCTTGCGCGGGGTTAACCGCCGGCGATCGAGAGGGACTTGAAGGGGTGTATCGGGAGGCACCGCAGATTAACAAGACTTCTGTAGATTCCGCTGGCGGAACATTTGCCCAACTCAGCCACAAATTGTCTTAACGACGGTGCTCTCTTGAAGTTTGTTGTTCGAAAGGAACATGTGGAAATCGCTACTAGCGCAAACGGTAGTCCTCTGATTATTGCTGCGGGTGCTAATTGCATGTGGGTTATGAACGTAGCAGTTTCCGAAAAAGAAGAACCCCTTTTCTGCATGAAGATCGTATCATCCTCATTACAGGGACCCCTCATTTTGCACTCCCCCCCCCACCCCCAAGTTGTTGTCTTTGTTTAAGGCCAACACCTCCCTGCCCCTAACAACAGGCAAGTGAACCATGACCGCAGGTTAAATGCAACAAGATGCTGTATATAGTAGTTTCCCTACATAAGGGGACCCTGATAGAGACCCCAAAATACTGTAATCCTTATTATGCTCAAAAAAGGTGGACCTAATTTTAGGAAACCACTATATTTTTAGGGCTTCTGGTTTAGGGTGCCTTGGCACTTATGGAGCTAGTGGCCAGCTAGATGTTGGAAAGCCGCCCTGGAAAGGAATTCTCGAAATCCTTCGAAAGCGCGTAGGAAACCCTAAACCCTATAGTCCCCCTTAAGTAGATAAAACATGGGGTATATAGGGATCTTATTATCATATACCCAAAGCCCTATTCTATCTACTTAAACTATTCTATCTACTTAAAGGGGACTATAAGCCCAAGTTGATTGGAGGCCTACTGCAAGGAGAAGGTTCTTTTCATGGACACGGCTCCTCACGGAAGCTAGGTTTAGGCTTTGAGGCTTAGGGTTCAGTGGTCAGGGTGTGCGGTTCAGGGTTTGGGGTGTGTTCGCAGGTCCGTTCTATGGGTTCCCCTACTTCAGCTTACACAGGGACGATTGGGGGCGGCGAGGTAGTAGGGGAACGCATGAACTACAATGTTGTACAAAGGCTGCTAGCCCACAACCTAAACCCTTAACCCTGGCATGATTGTCTTTCTCATGGCAGGTGCCACAGTGGTTGCTCATACCGTCCAGGGCTTGATCAGACATTCCCAGCCTCTAGACTACTCTAAAACTCAAAGCCCGCTACCTAGCTAAGCTCCTTTTTCTCAGAAATGCAGAACCTGATAGTATCCCCCTGTAGCCGTTGTATCGTTGTAGTATAGTGACCCCAGAATCTTACTCCTATTTTTGGGCCCCTACATTACTTCCTCTCAGAGGGCTAGCTTTCAGAAAAGTGGAGTGACCTCATGTCTATGTGACTTCAACCCAAATGGTGCCTTGTGAGGATAGTTAGAGGTTTGAGGGTGGGACGCCCTGGTGGCCCCATTCTTTCAATATATTCTATGGGAGGATTTAGGGTTTAAGGTGCTTCAGGTTGGTGAATTTTTCAAGTCTGGTTTGGCCAGACTGCCAGTTGTGTTTAAAGGGTTTAGGGCTTAGGGCTTAGGGTTTAGTGCTTAGGGATAAGGGTTTAGGGTTTCTCTACATGTCTGGGTTGTGGTTTCTAGGTTCAGTACCCTTCGCACAAAAGTGGACAGCTAGGACGACTTAAGGGAAATGGACGTCCCTTCCCCCGCAGTGCTTGTTAGTGGAGTTTGTTGTCAAAACGGTGGGGCCCTGGACAGTACTATTACTATTCTTACTTCCCCTACACCCCGAACCATAAATGCCAAAGCACTAGCAGAGAGACCTTTGGACAACCATCCTTGCAATCTTCGCAAGCCGAAGTAGTCACCTCGCCCTAACCTGAAACTGAAGCACCCCACTCTGACCCCCCAACAGTAAAGATCCTTTACGGGACCTTCATTATTTCGGAGGGATATTCAATATCGGGGGGCGGCGGGTTACTTGTATAGTCCCCCTCAAGTAGGTAGAATACGGCTTTGGGTATATTAAAATAAGATCCCCAGACACCCCATATTAACTTAAAGGGGACTATAAGGGGAAGGGAAGGGTTGTTCTTCACAAGACCCTACAAAACCTGGTCTCGTCCCGGCAAACCTCGGCTTTGACCTCCCGCAGTTTTTTCTCCTCTGTTAACGGGAGTAAGATGAGAACCCCAAGCAGGGAGCCTAACGAATATAGTAGGAATATAATGGGAATATGGCTACAATGGTCTATATATTCCCATTATATTCCTACCATATTCTTTGGGGTTCCCAGTTTGGGGTTCCCATCTTACCCCTCCCTAAACCCGAAGCCCTAAACCCTAAACCCCTGTTGGACCCAGGAATCCTTTTCCCACGTTGCAAAGTCATCGTACACCACGGCATCTTGGACTGCAGCTATTGGAGCAGGGGTGTAGAGTTGAGGTGTGTTGGGGTTAGGGTTTAGGGGTTAGAGTCCCCTTTAACTGGGTAGGTCCCTGGGATATTTACTATTTTCCCTAATGGCTTAAATAGGGGACCATATCTACTAAGATTTTTAAATGGGCTTTAGGGGCCAACCTAGTTAAGTAGATAGAATATGGCTTTGGGTAGATTATAATAAGATCCCCATCTACCCCATATTCTATCTACTTAAGGGAGACTGTAAACCTAAATCCTGACACTCGCGTGCGATGCCGGGGTCTATTGGCGTGGTATGACGTGGTTTCTTGCACGGTTTCTGGAATTTACTCCGAGAGGGCTTCCGGCTCCAGATTTAGGGAAGATCATGTGTGCTAGATTCTGGTCCCAGGGAACCCTTAACCCTTCCTGACACTTCCTTGAGTCCTCTCAGAGAAGGTTTGCTCTCTGGGCTTGGGGTAAGTGCAATTTTCTGGTAAACCCTAAACCCTAAACCCCTCAATCCTGAAATCTAAGACGGCACGTTATATTTTACAAGTTCAATTATATGTACCAATACAGTCGTTTCCATTTTCTTTTCCATTATCCCCATATATCCGAATACAACCCTTCACCCTTAATTCCCTGAACCCTCGTTTCCATTTAGCTAGAGGTTTAAGCTTGAGCCGAGCTGCTTTGCTTGAGATTTAGTTGCCTGGGGGCATCAGCTTTCAAAACCCTAACCCTAAATAGTAGTTTCCATTTTCTTTCCACTATCCCAATAGAACCCCAATATAATATTTATAGCGCTGCTAGCAGTAGAAGCTTCATTCTTGTACTCCTAAACCCTAAACCTAACCCCTAAACCCTTAAAGTCTAAAACCCTGAAAGGCAGATGAAACGATTCATTTGCCATACAAAGCTTCTGGGTGTCGTGAGAATGACGCGAAAGATGCTCAATTTTGGGGATTAAGGGTTTAGGGTTATATTGGGGTAATATTGTAAAAGTTTCCATTGTCTTTTCTATTCCTTCCTTCCCAGCTAACCACAGGTACTGTTGGGCCCTTGAGGGGTTCCATGTCATTTTGGGGCAGGGTAGGATAGCTTGCCTTTGAAATTGCTCCTCAAAAAATCACTCCACAACATCCCATGTAAAGTTCCAGTGCTGTAGGCTGATGTTCCAAAAAAAACCTGCGGATTATTTAGCCACATGCAGAACAACTAAAAGCTTTCCACCGTGACACAGTTTCGGGTTGGGGGGAGCTTAAGGGCTAGACTGAGGACTTAGGGTTTAGGGTTTAGGGACATGTTGAGCCTTACCATCATTAACACTATTGTTATTGATACTATTTCATTGCTACCAGTAGTACATTACCCTTTCAGTCCTTCTAAGACGCCTTAGGAACCCTAAACCCCAAACCCCGAACCCTAAACCCTCAAGCCTTAGGTGGTGCGGGAACGCTCAATGCTTCAGTTCTCAGCGGAGTTCCCACGGTTGTGGTGCCGGTATTCTTGGCCCCTTGCATGGACATGTACCGGGAAATAGGACTTCAAACAGGAGGTGCCAGTCAAGTTCATTAGAAATTCAGGAGCTTTCAGCATAGATCATAACCCTTTGACAACCTAGTGGAGTCCCACAGTCATGCCCAAAGTAGCTTCAAGCCTTGTACAGCTTTTGCTTCCCAAGAAACAGCACATGGCATGATTTCCTCCTTTGTGTATCCTTGTGTCCAAGAAAAGCCCCCTAAACCTTAAACCCTAAACCCCAAACCTTAAACCCTGAACCCTAAACCTCAAACCTTAGCCTATGGGGATGAAGGATGAGCAGTTCCAGGATTTCTTAGCACTCAAGGCGCTCCAAGGGAACTAAAGCGTTCGCCATGTTTCTCTTGCTATAACCCGTTTAGGGTTTGGAGTTTAATTGACTTGCATTGAGGTTTTATTGGGATAATAGGGGTTATATTGGGGTGATAATGGGATAATGGAAAGAAAATGAAACTACTATAATGGGTTAACCTTGGAATTTGGGGTTAGGGTTTCGAGTTTAATTGGAATCAGTTCGCGGCAGGCTCCGCGGCATAGGCCCAGCAAGTCAGGGACAAAGGCCGTCTCCGGGGTACCACACGGTAGCCCACCCCTTCAAGCCCCATGCATCCTCCAAGCATCGTTCATGCAGAGTCCACTGCGAAAGCTAGAGACTTTAAGCGTGGAAATAGCATCAGGTTTTTTTCGGTTCCTAGGTCTTGGGATTACTGAGGTTCCAACGTTTCGGCTTGCTACCCCCTAACCCCTAACCTACTACGCTCTACACCCTATCCCCTCAGCTACTATGCTGGTGCTATTGGTTCTTAGCAGGGAAGAAGGGGACAAAATCCCTATATCATCCCTATATAGTAGATTCCCTTTTCCCCTACTAACCCTAAACCCTAAACTCTACAAAATATTCCCTTATTCACTACGAAGAACCCTTACGTGGTCTAAACCCTAAACGCTAAACCCTAAACCCTACCCCCTAACCCCTAACCTACTAGAGCCAAAGGACCAGTATTACCATGCCGACTTGGTGAATGAGAAGGGCTTCGGAATTGGTCTCCAGGCGGTTCAGGGCTCAAGGGTTTGGGGGTTTAGGGGGTTTGGGGTTTAGGGTTTTGGGGGTTTGGGGGTTTGGGGGTTTAGGGGTTTAGGGTTAAGGGTTTGGGGTTTAGGGGAAGCAGAGCTCTGAAACCAGGGTTTAGGGTTTAGGGTTTGGGGTTTAGGTTGGGTATTGCCCCCACCCAGTAACAGTCCATATTAGGGGTCCTTTGTAATTATTCTCCAAATGTTACTGAGGGGGGCTGTACCCAAGTTTAGGCTTAAGGGCTTAGGATTTAGGTGAAAAGTTGGGGTCATTCTTACGGACGCCTCTCCGTAAGCGCGTCTTTTCAGGTTCCGGACAGTTGAGAGCTCCCGGTGCAAGATATTTGGGGGGCTTCCCAGAACCAGGCTTAGTAGCTGGGTAGGTATAAAAAGTGTACACTTTTTAGGGGACAGGGAACTCAGCAACTAGGTAGGGGTAGCTTTCGGGGGTCCCTATAATGAAGATTGTAGCATTTGGGGCTCTATATTTGGGTCCCCCTAGTTAGGCAAACTACCGTTGAGGGTTTAGGGTGTCGAACGATGTGGTAGTTTCCCTAAATAGGGGGACCCCAATATAGACCCCAAAATACTATAGTCCTTATTATGGGGACCCCCAAAATGGTACCCCTAATTTTGGGAAACCCCCATGCAGGGTTTAGGCTGCATAGTTAGCAGATGCCTTGAGCTTAGGATGCAGGGGAGTTCAAACCCAGATTTTTTTGGTGTCTGTTAACCCCAAGAGTTGGGGGTTTCCGCTTTGCGGTCCCTGTACCCTAAATTTAAATCCTTAACCCCTTGGGGTGTATCTTCAACTCAGCGGTCTCTGCAGCTTCATGGACTGTAGCTTAAGGGCCCAAGGATGCGAGTTTGGGTCAGGTGGACCCCCCACCCAGTAGTAGTGGCCATAGGGTTTAGGGTTTAGAATTTTCACAGCTGCCATGCGCATCCCTTAGAATTTAGGGTCTACATAGGTTTTAGGGTTGTACGGGATACTTTTTACAATATTCCCGTTATCCCACTATTACAGGGCGGGGGGTTCACCTAAAGTTTGGGCTTCGTTTCGGCAGTTTGCTGAATCATGAAAGAGAAACTTCAGACGCTGCTTGCCTACAGGCCTCGCTGAAGTCAAAATCAAGGGCTTCCAGCGCAACAGCTAGAGTTGGGAAGCCTCATTTAGGAGTTAGACATGTACCCCCTCAAATGTACACCCCCAAAATCTGAAACCCTATTCGCTTAGCATGCTTTGCAAGGACGAAAGCTCCGCCTAAACTAAGCACTGACCTTTCTACCAAGCCAAGCATCATGTTCACACCTACACCCCCGAAACTCCAAATTTTACATCTAAGATCTCAAGCCTATGCCGTGCAAGTTGCAGCCCAGAGCCGATGAGCTACAGTCTAAACTCCTTAAAGGGTGTTATGTAAGGGATTTTATCGGGTTTAGGGTCTAAACGCCTTAAAGGGGGTTGTATACGGCTTTGTATAAGGGACTACTAGAAGGGGTTATTCAGGGGGCAAGCCAGTACATTATAGATTTAACACTAGACCTTACAGAACTTTAAACCCGAAACTGAAGCCTTGAGCTTCCGCCGTCTACCATCTTAATACTGACCCTACGATCACCTCACCCTACCAATAAAATTCCCTCATGAGAAATAACCTCAAGAATATACATCATACACTGGTGAGAATATTTGTTAATGGCGGGGGTCATTATCAGGATGAAGAGGTTACCCCAACACCTCAGCCCTAAACCCCAAACCCCAAACCTAACGGTTGTAGAATTTGGCATGAGTGTGCTGAGGAGGTTGAGAACCAATCCAAGCACTTGCCCAGCAGGCCTTGAACTGCAAACTTTGGGTAAGAGGAGTTCTCCACCAGAACAGAAACCCAAACCCTAGAATCCTACATCCTAAGACCTCGGGATAAAGCCCAAACCCTAAACCTGTATCAATGCTAGGGATCCTCTACACTTCTTGGGGTATGGGATTCCTTGTGTTTATGTAGAAAGGATCCCCGTTTCTTCCTAGGATAATGTGGGCTAAGGACCCTAAACCCTAAATCCCTAAACCCCTGAACCCTAAACCCTTAAATCTAAAACCCTACACCCCTAAACCCCTAAACCTCTAAACCTAAAACCCCCCAACCTGCCAGCAGGGCATGGCAAAAGTAGCGCCAGCCGAGCTTGCAGCCGCCATCCGCAAGTGCAGCTCACTTAGTCGCGGTTCAGGGTCTAGGGATTTAGGATTTAGGGTTTAAGGATTTTGGGATTTAGGATTTGGGGTTTAAGCTAAACCACGAAACGTTAACCTGGCAGAGTGATGCCCTGGTATGGCTGATTCCAACGAGGCATTTCTTTGAGGGTATAGGTCAGCTTGCACATCTTGCACATGTAAAGGCGCCGCCAGTGACAAGAACATCCAACTTGACACTATCTCGGATATATAGTAAGGAGCCTTGTAAGGAGAACATAATCCTGCTTAGTTCAACCCCCGACAAACTGTATTCACATGAGATTCCATAGTGAAGAGGAGGGTAGGCGTGCGCACCAGCCGTGGCGCAGCTACAACTTCCAGCTTCAGAAGAGCTATTTGGGTCCTTGTCGAGCAAAGGTTTCCTGTTTTAAGAAAGCCCAACAAGAATGAGGAAGTCTGGACAGTTGGGTGTTGTGTCGTAGCGGGGGGCAGCAGACATACCGTGGCAGCATATTTGGTTTGGTGAACCTGTTACGTCCTGAAAGCCAAGCCCGAATTGGCGGTGAAACCTACACCAAGAGTAGGTCAGAAAATCGTGTTTATCTAATTCTTGTGTTGCCTACCTCCCGAAACCCTACGTCCTTAGCATTAGGCTGTTTGTTTGAAGAGCTGAGGCATTGACACACCCGAGATCCGTCCCATCCTCAGAGTGATGGAGGCTGTGTCTGCCAGTTCAGTTGTGGAATCCGTTCCCCCGAATGAAGAAGAAAGCGGTAGGAAGCTAGTAACGTCGGAATTGTGTCAGGGGCTTTGGTGCAGGTTTAACAGGGCTTTTCCGGATTTTCCATAGTTTAAATGACAGGCGGCATAGGGTTTTGTATCGGAAGGTTTGGCAGTACAGGTCTCAAGGTGTGCGGTTTTGAGGTAGTTGAGAACGCCGTTTGCTAGAGGAGACTTGTTCTAATCTAAAGCTTCAAGATTAAAGCTTTAACCCTGAATGCGTCTGTAGGAACCAAAGTTTGGGCCTGCAATGTCATGGTGTTTTTGGGGCTCTTTATTTGGACTTTTTGAGGATCCATGTTTACTCGAGGAAGCGTGGCCCGTCTTCAGGCTTCCTAATACAGATGAATGGCTTTGGAATTGGTTTGAGTTGTCGGCTGCGATTGGGGCTTCTTTTGAGCAATGTGGAGGCAAGCAGACAGACCCTAGGAAAACTAACATGCCGCACCGATTTGGATCATCACCTCCCAAATTGCATCTAGCTTGGTGACCCGCTGGCCCCATAGGCTACTTTTTTGAACAGAAGCCATCCCTCCAGGCCTATCCCTAATGTGATACGCCGCATACTGCAACTCTCAGGTGTCAGGATTCCTGTGGGTCATATAAAGAGCTTAAGCACCAGCGGCTCAACCAAACAGGAACGTCGCAAGACGGCAATCTGCCAGAGACCCCCTTGAACCCTAAAGCTTAAACTCTCAAACCCTAAACCGAAACAAACCTAAAGCCTGAAGGAAGCAGCGGTCTTGTTTTTCACGTATTATCTTCCTGTCGCTGCGGCTCCACACCCGAGAGGTACAACAGATCTTATCATAAACAGGAAACCCCAAACCTCAACTGCCAACCCCAGATCTTTCACCCTATTTGACACGTTGAATTCAAGAATTCAGCTGCCGCGCATGGTGGGCGGCAGAATCTCAGTGCGGTCTGCACGGAGATTGCCGCCTTGGGACACGGCAAGCTGCCAACCAAATGCTACTTACTGCAGACAGGGTTTAGGGTTTAGGCAGGTGTTGCGTTGAATTGAGCGCAACGTTAGGCAAGTGTTTGGCGCAGTTGGTCCGTACCTGTACAGAAGAAACCTCACAGGGGGAAGTCTTATGATCCATGAGCTCAAATCTGTGGAATTCGGCCAGGGGAATTCTGTCTCTAGATGTTATTCTTGGAGTATACGTACCGGCTTGGAGGGTCGGGGGCACTTAGTAAGTAGGTTAATAGCCCATATAACGCAAATAGTAAACATATGTATCCCCATTAATAATCCCCTGACCTGAAACCCTAAACCCTAAATACTGTAGATTCCCTCTGCTTTTCCATTAGTACCAAGTCCCCCTCACTCCCCAAGTAAATCCTAACACCCAATACCAAGGTCAAAAAGCTGTTGAAATGTCCAAAGAGATCGCCAAGGAGCCCTGTGCAGAGTTCAGGGCTTAGGATTTGGGATCTAGGGTTCAAGGTTTAAGGTAGGGGCTGCAAGGAAAGAGTTTAGGGTTTGGAAAGGTTAAGGCTGTAAGTCAGGGGTCAGGGTTTTAAGGTTTAGGGAGGGTTCGGAAGTGCATCCCGTAATCCCTCGTACTAATGTTTATCTTCACTCCCCAGATCACCCTTAAGCACAAAGTAAGTATTGAGTTTGCAGACTCGGGATAAGGGCTACTTGAAGGCCCGCAGGAACGTAGTAAGTGAGCTAGCAAGGGGAGAACTAGCATTACTATATGGCGTGCAGGGGTTATCGTACAAATCAAGACTTGCAACTCCCCGAAACCTAAACTCTAAACCAGGCAGGAACATGAGCTCTAATCAAATTCAAAATCTGTCGTCCCGGATAGGTACACTGATATGAGCAGTACGTACAGTTTGGTGATGTGCCTACTTTGAGACTGGGCTTTACCCTCAGAGTCGTGCTTAGTTCAGTTCCCAGAGGCCTCATCTCTCCTTTCAAGCCCCCTAGAAGACAATTTCAGTGTCGGCTCAAATTTTCTCTTCTGTTTCCAACACGGGGGCTTCGCAGAATTAGGGGTACCTTTTTCGGGGGTCCCCATGATAAGGGCTATTGCATTTTGGGGCCTACATTAGGATCCTCTGTTTTTAACAAATTACTACATCCTTGCCACAGACTTGGCTGCAGGCTGCACAGACGGTCTTCCCCACTACGTCGTTGGAGACTGACCTACATTTCTGCAGCACTTGCAATCCTGCTGTCAACTACATACAAGATCTCTCAAAATCAACAGAAGATGTCCACATCCGGCGCTTCTTTCTCAAAACTCCATTCCTTCGCACATTGACACTTGACACCAGGGAGTATATACCCTAAACTCCCTATATAACCAATTATAGTAGTTTCCATTTTCTTTTCCATTATCCCAATATAACCCCAATATAACCCATTATAGTTGTTTCCATTTTCTTTTCCATTATCCCAATATAACCCCAATATAACCCATTATAGTAGTTTCCATTTTCTTCTTTTCCATTCTCCCAATATAATTCCGATGTAACCCATTATAGTAGTTTCCATTTTCTTTTCCGTGCTCCCAATATAACCCCAATGTAACCCATTATGGTAGTTTCAATTTTCTTTTCCATTCTCCTAATATAATTCCAATGTAACCCATTATAGTAGTTTCCATTTTCTTTTCCATTCTCCCAATATAACCCCAATGTAACCCATTATAGTAGTTTCCATTTTCTCTTCCATTATCCCTAATACGGGACATGCTTAAAACCCTATACCCCAAACCCATTTGGGACATGCTTAAAACCATCCTAGGTTCATTCCAGTAGTTTCGCTTGCGTCCACCTGTGCTGGATGTTTCCTGTGCATGATCGATCGAGGTCGGTGAATAATACTATAGTCCCCAACATAGCGTGGCACTGTACCTCCTCTTGGGCATGTGATTTCAAGGAAGAATGTACTCCTAACCTAAACCTTAAACCATTTCTATTTATCTGGGCGTCTCAATCATCCTGTCAGCAGAAGGAAGGTTCCGAAGCTGCCTCTATCCAACGGGCAAGATCTGGGACAGTATAGCCTTCAATATGAAATATCGAGCAAGATTACATCTTCTTTACGAGTATGGTACTTTATTTAAGGGCTTGCGCCGCTGCCGCCGACCCCGGCAAGAGGCAGCCCCGGGGCGGCGGCGGCGGCGGCTCCAGTCCAACTGTGAAATGACTTAGGAGGTGTAGCAGAAGTGGGGGCTCCGGAGTTCGTGAATGACCACGACTCGCAATGTCATTTTCCTTATCTATAGAGGGGGGAGGTCTAGGGGAGACCCTCCCAAAAACATCTGAATCTGCAAAAAAAACACTTTCTCTTGAATTTTGGGAGGGCGGGAGGCTCTGGCAGGCGGCGGAAGGAGGGGGGGGGGATGGGCTAGAGGGGGGCCTTAGGGGAGACCCTCTCAAAAACGCTGAGGGGGGAGGGGGCGGGTTTGTGGCAGGCGGCGGGAGGAGGGGAGGGGGGCTCGGCAGGGAGACACGGAGGGGGGGTGCGCGTGGAGTCGGCGATGAATGGGCTGGCGGTCGAAGGATGGGCTTCACTGTGCGCTCGCCCCGTCAGGCCGGGGTCGGCGGAGAAGGCAAATACTATCTTACTTGGTTTAGGCACCAAAACGCATTACTCTCTTGATGTTGGCCCTTTTGGTGGTGCTAGTTATCTGACTCGACTAGTTGAAGCTCAAAAGACGGAGCCGTGCTTAATTCTGAGTTACTGATACCCCGCATTAAAATGCGTGCGGCACAAACTTCAAGGACTTCTATCCTTCAACTTCGGGTACAGATAATAGGCAGTTCTCAACTAGAGTCAACATGTGTCAACCTGTTCATCCCGCAAGAAAACGGCCCAATAAGAGGCACTCCAACAAAAGCATCCACCTTTTCCTCAAGCCCAATATCCTCAACCCTAAGCCCTGCCAGATCCGTGTTGCGTAAACATCCCTACAGTATGTTTCCAAAACCTGTCCTGGGAGATTGTGAATTGTGATGCATGACTTATGTATACCGTTTCCCTTGTACAACCCTAAGAGCCAGCTGAAATTACGGTTTCCCGCAGACCTTCAGGGAACTTAGATTGGAACCATACAACCCCTATAACAGACCCTTGCTCCACTTAATTTTCCGTGTTCTTTTCTATTATTTGATTCTCCATTATTCTACTAGATATATGGCAGCCCCAAACCCTAAATCGTGGAGGAGAACGGGGCAGCGGCTTTTGTGCAGCAAATTGACCGCTTCATGGAGGAATACGTGGTCACAGGCTCGGGATGTGGGCTGCGCCTGGAATTTACGATGCTCAGACTGTCAATGTTGAGGAGCTATAGTCTAAACTCCTTAAAGAGGATTTTATATGGGGAGTATTATAGGTGTTATTAAGGGGAATACTAGGAATTTAGACTATAGCTCATATAAAGAAGGCAGGTCTTTTAGGGTCCAGGTAGGCCACTAACCCTAGAGCCCCAAGATCCCTAAAACCCAAACCCCTAAATCCTAAACCCTAAGCCCCTAAACCCTGAAACCCACCCCTACACCCTAGACCCCTAATTCCTAAACCCTAAATTTTAAAAGCCCTAAACCCCTAAACCCTAAACCCCCTAACCCCAAAACCCCAAAGCCCTAAACCGCGAGTTTTCCTGGCCTTGCCTACTACTATACGGGTTTTAAGGGTTATCCACCTCCTTACTAAGTGTCCCTGACCCTCCAAGTAAGGTAGGGTCCGCTTTGAGTTCGTGGCTTCGCAAGATGAGCTTCATAAACCTACTTGGGACTTTCCCAAAATTAGGGGTACCTTTTTGGGGGGTCTCCATAATAAGGATTATAGTATCTGGGGATCTATATTAGGGTCCCCCTATGTTGGGAAACTACCATTTCTTGGGCTGTTCGAGTGACAGACAAGAGACTATGCACGCGCTGCCCCGAACTGATTCTTTGGAAGTCCCAGTCTTAGCAGAAAGGCAACCCTAAATCTTTGATCTAGTCTAGCCACAGCCCCTCAGCTCCCACCGCCCCAAATCTCTCGGTGGCACGAGGGGAATTAGACGGAAATGCCGACAACAGCACCCCAACCGAACCTTTTCAAATCCCATGTATTTCTAGAAGGAAAGGCCTTTAAACCACATGCAAGGTGAAGGAGTGACTAAGAAAGCAGCTAACAAGCTTTTCTTAGAACCATCAAAAAACTCAACAACCTTGGGGCCACAAAGAGGGAAAGCTGCAAAAAACGCCATGCTCAACTGTGAACTCCCCGGACCTGAACTGTTATCTCTAGAGCCGTGGACCCCAACCCTAAAGACCTGAGCCCTAAGCACTATAGACCGAAGCGTGAACCCCTACAGACTCCAACTGGAAATCCTACAAACCCTCCAGACCTGAACCGTAAACCCCATCGCTTCAAACTTGGCCCATTGTTGAAAATGGCTTCTAACTTTAGTTTGTACTAAAACCCAACAAAGCATACATAATCACATCTTTTTAGTCGTTTCCCTATGTGGAACAAGTAAGGCGCTAAACCCATCTGCCAGGAACTAATGTGTCCACTATATTTTTCCATTCCCAAATATGCACATATATATATATATATACGCATACGCCTATATAACCCCACAAAGCCCTAATTTCCACTTTGTCTCCCAGTTTCTTTTCCATTGATTCTCCATTTATAATGGTTTCCCTGTGCTTTGCCATTCCCTAAATCCCAAACCCTAAACCCTCCCTCAACCCAAACCCCTCAACCCTCAACCTGCAACCCTAAGGCTTAATCCTAAACCCTAAACGCTTAGCCCTAAACCCCAAATCCTAAACCCTAAACTCTAAACTCTTAGCCCTAAACCCCAAACCCTAAACCCTAAACTCTAAGCTCTTAGCCCTAAACCCCAAACCCTAAACCCTCAACCCCAAATTGCCAGGCCGCTATCTGAAGGAGCGGGATCAGCTCCGCGCCGAACTAAAGGCTAACACCTGGTCGCAGAAGGCAAGCTTCCCTGGCAGGTTTAAGGTTTAGGGTTTATATAGGATTTTTCGTGGGGTTTGCGTAAAAGGGTTTAGGGTCTAGGGTTGGGGATTCCTTAAGTTTGGGGTTTAGACGTTCAGGGGCGCTGTTTGAAACTCCTTCTGTTTTTGTTTAGCGAGCTCTAGCAAGGATTTATTGGTTTTAAACGTGCCCAAGCCAAGGAGGACCTTGGTCGGGGTAGGGTCAAGAGTTTGGGGATTAGCGTTTCAGGATTAGGCTTTGGGATCAGGGTCTGGGTGTCTCAGAATTAGGATAAGGGCAGCACAATAACAAGATCTCCCTCAGTGGAGAGTCTGACATAAGGAAGACTTCAGGGCTTGTAGGATTGCACGGATATTGAGAGGTGAGGAATGTTCATGGGTTAAGCATCCCCATTCGTCTTATGACTCACCGAAGTTTTGCTAATGCCCCGTATGAATTGTTTTCTCAGCCCCTGCATACCCCTCTGTAGCCCCTTTAACCCGACCCCCTACTATTGCTTGGAAACACACATGTGGATGTACGTCCAAGTGCGGAACGTAGACTTCTCGGCCCCTGCAAGCATGAAATCCTGTATTACATACCTACGTTTCTCCCCTTCCAGGAGGTTAGATACCAAATGAGGCCTAGTTAGGACGGCTTGTCTAAGCCCAATTTTGGAAAAGAATAGTGGAGGGGCGGTGTTAGAACGCCAGACGATGCATGAAGGAACGCGGTTGGGAGGTCTTAAGGTGTTTCAGGAAGAAGGGGCCAGTGTTGTTTCTTCAAGGCCTCGTGACTCGGAGTTCAGGCTCGCAGATGCAGATTTCTGATGCTCTGGCCTTGAGGAGTACGATTGGGAGGCTGAGTACCCGGGCTTTTGGGATGATTATTGGCAGTTCAAGCATGGAGGGGCGTGGACAAAGCCCTCGAGGTACTTATGGAGGAGAACCCAGACGCATCCCAAATGCCAATCTCGCCAGCGCCTGTCTCCTCCTTCGAATGAGAAAAACAAGTCTGCACCCCACCCCACGCCTGCCATGGGGCGTAGTAGATTACCAATGTTGCGGCCCCAGATTCCTTGTATGATTATAATATGGGGGGGGGGGTGCTTCAAAAAAGAAACCTCAAACTCCTAAACCCTAAGATAATAGTGATAGTACTGTGGGCCCCTGCAGTAGGCTCTCCTGCACCAACCTTAGGGGGAACATCCAAAGTATGGAAACCTTGGCCCGGGCCCCTCGCAGTTTGATTAGGGTTTGGGGTTTAGGGTGTTCAAAGGACAAACAAGTGCAGGGTTTAGGGTTCAGGGTTGATGTTGCCCGGGGCTACCCTAAACCCCGAAAGCGTGAATCGTGGGTTCGTAGGGGGCCGTCCATAATCCTGACAGTCCTGCATGACTCTAAGAACTGTGGAGGGGACTCAAGAGTTACCAATATAATGTTGGGATGTGCTCGAGATATCCCATTCTACGGTTATGCACGGAATCTAAGACATGGAACAGGGTATACAGTGAATGATACGGTTTCCTCGCTATAGCAACTTAACTTAAGTCCTCTAATAGCATCCCAGAATATTGGGAAATATGTAGGCTTCTACAATAGCACGTGAGAATTGTGATGCTACAGTAGGCCCTACTGTAGTATCAGTAGGCTGACGTCACGAAGTTTTCCTTAGGCCCTAAACCCTAAACCCTCGACCCTAAATCCTTAAACCACCCCGTGAACGCTAAAGACTTTCAACCCTAGCCAAACTGCAGAGACCCCTTGGGGTCTAGCAGTCCTGGCTACAGGTAGGTTACAATTACAAGTGACAACTATAGCCCTAAACCGGTCTGAACCCTAAACCCTGAACCCCGAACCCTAAACCCTTCAAAACTATAGCCGTAAACCTTAAACCCTGAACCCTAGATCGCAAACCCCTACATGTAAGTGCCATTATCTTTTCCGTTAACCCTATATAACCCTAACCCTAAACCCTAATAGTAGTTTCCATTTTATGTTCCATTATCCCTATATTACCCCATTATAACCCTATATCCCATTATCCCAGTTCATGAACTTCCTGAAGTACTTCCAGTGCGGCCTGGACCCGGTTTAGGGGAGGGTTTAGAGTTTATGGTGTAGGGGTTAGGATTTAGGGTTTAGGGTGTAGGGGGTAGGGGTTAGGGGTTAGGATTTATGGGTAGGATTTAGGGTTTAGGATTTAGAGTTGGGGATTTAGGGTTTGGGGTTTAGGGGTTAGGATTGAGGGCTTAGGGTTTGGTGTTTAGAGTTAGGTTTTTTTTTATGATTTTCAGTTTAAAGATTTCGGAAATGGTGGAAAAGATTGTAAATATTTTGGAGAACTACATAGGAAATGCTGCAGGAATCCTTTACCCCAACCCTAAACCTTAAACCCTAAACCCATTCCAGGTTGAGCAAGGCAAAGTTACGAGGATCGAGTACCATTTGAGCTATAATTGGTCTAAATTTCTTAAATGGGGATTATGTAGGTGGTTATTTTGGGGATAGTAGGGCTTATTGAGGGGGATGCTCGGAGTTTAGACTACTGCTCATTTTTGGTGTTTTGTCGTAGGAAACGAGGGGGGCGGATCCCTTTTTAGCAGGGTTTAGGGTTTAGGAATTTATGGTGTTTTCCAAGATGAATCACCTAAATGGATGTTTCTCAGAAGAAGGATCATGGTATTTGGGAGTCTATGTTGGGGTCACCTTATGAGGGAAACTACCAGGTTTAGTTTAGGGTTTGGGGATGTTATCCCCAACAATGGAGAATCAGATGGAAAAGAAGATGGCCAATGAAATGGGAATTTGGCTTTGGGATAATTATTGGGAATGGGGCTTATATGGGCTCCCGCCCTTTACCAGGTTTACCAAGTGACGACTAAGGATGGACGATAATGTGTTGCCTAATAAGGAACCCATGTCCATGAATCATATGGGAAATTTTTGTAGATCCCTTTGAGGGTCTGGGTAGGGGCCCCCCCCTATACAGCAGTCCCTGTCTAATCCCAAGATTGGTCCCGATATTGCCTTCCCTCATTCCCTACAAGGCAACAATAAGCTCAGTCCTCGCAGCGCACCGTTGCCCATTTCGGGTCGTCTTTCGCAAAGGGATACTACAATCCTTGATATAGAGCAGGAATTGTTGTTCCTTCCCTTCTTGGTTGTAGCTTTTTGAATTCAACCACCTCGCACATGTCTCTCTTTTTGGGTTTCTAGGTCAGCTACCTAGCGGGGGCGGTTATCAAATGCAGGTGTTGCCTGTCTGGTGACCTTTTGGGAAATGGAGTTGGGGGGGAGCTGTCTTTGAATAGTTGAGGACCTAACATCACAGAGGCCTAGCGTAGAAGCTTCAACCCTTATCTACTGGTAAGGTATTCTACCCAAATCCCAAAACCCCATTTGGTAGTTTCCCAAAATAAGGGGACCCCAATAAAGACCACAATATACTACAGTCCTTATTATGGGGACCCCAACAGGGTACCCCTACTTTTTAGGAAACCACCATGTTTAGGCCATTGCCCCACAGCAATCCAAGGCTGCAGCGAGAGGACGGTACGGTGAATGAAATGAGCCAGCGGCCTCCGGTTCCTCTCTGTCTGGGTTGCACTCATGGTTTGAGACTTGGTGGCCAGGGTTTACTCTCTTCCCCAATAACCAGGGTTAAACAAAAATGGACTTTTTCATAGAGACCCAAAAAAGAAGCCCAAAAGGTAAAAGTTCTTCTGTTGGCTAAGTAAGTTTAAGGATACCAACCGGCGGCTGCTCAGGGTTTGGGGCTTAGAGTCTCAGGGACACAACTTGGGTTAGACATTTTTGTGATGCCCTTGCAACAGAAATCTTTAGGGGAAGCATAGCGCTTATTGGCCTGTCTAGATCCTAATCCCTATGGTTAGAAGTTTGGCGCTTTGGGCCCTCAATTGCTTTCAAGATATGGCCTACGCATTCCTACGCTCCTGACGCCCTTGTCCCTGCAAGAGAGGACTGACAGAAATTGTTCCTCTTCCTTACACAGCAGGTGTAAAGCCCGAAAGGGCTTAAGCTCAGAACCCCTAAGAGTCCAAAGCCTGGGTGAGTTATTTCTTGAAATTTGATATCGGTAGATAAACTACTGCAAGAATACAAGAAAAAACTACCTTTTCGTCCCTCCGGCAAGCACCAAAGCGGCCCTTCCTTCCTTGGCTGGACCAATCAACAGGTCGTGGGCTCTGAATGAAGAGAAGTTATTCTGTTTTTAAGTCTTGGTGTTGCCATTAGTACTATACTTCTCTGACTACATACGTGTATCATCGCTGGTGTTCTACTACTTGGAGGGTCAGGGGACTTAGTAAGGTGGTTAATAAACTCTATAACGCATATAGTAACCCCAATTATGCCCATGGTTAACCTACTTATTAAGTCCCCCTGACCCTCCAAGTATTATCATTGGTCTTATTTGCAAGGCAGGGAGCCCTTTGGTTGCGCCCCTCCAGCAAGCACCTCCCTTCCCACCCTCCCTATCATGCGGCTGGTCTTGCGTTTTGGGGATACTCAACCACCGTAGGGGTGGTCAAAGGAATTCTTAGGTTAAAGGTTTGTAATTATGTTACGAATGAGCCTGGGCCGCAACGGGAGCTCCTAGGCGTAAAGCTATGTGGATGTTTTGGCGTTTACAGGGTGTGGGTTGAAGTGCGTCGGGAGCAGGGGTGTTCCTGAGACGGCTCCCCTTCTGAAGGAGAACTGAGGCTCACGAAACGGATCTTAGGGGGGTTTGTATGGGAAACCGATGATGAGGAGCAATCCAGTTGGGGAAGGTTTTCCCGCCTGTTAGAAAAAAAGCCCTTGGACCCACGCGCGGCCTGAAGAGGTCGAGGCAGAGCCGGCTTCTGGATTTTCGAGAGCTTCGTAGGTACGCTTTACATTTTGGGCTCTAATAACCCCACGCCTATTACGCGAAAAGGCGTAACATTTGACAGTGAGCCTCATAAAAGGAAGAGTCGTTCCCAGGCGCCGTGAAGGGGTTAAGGCCAGGTTCTTTTTCAGAAGGGTTGTAGGCCTCTTCTCGATATCGCTTTAGGGCTAAGGACACATGCGCATATGAGCGGCAGTCAAGATTACTGGCTACATAACTAAGTCTAAGGGGAAGTTGTTGCGCGAAAGTCCCCATAAAATGATAGCGGACGTCCTAAAACTATAGTCTGAATTAAATTGGTCCAGGGTTCTGAGAATGCCCAAGAAAGAGTCCAACATCTGGAATTGATACTGTACGCCATCACTCAAAAAATGGGAACAAGCAGTCTTCACGCCACATCATCTGCATGCATTTTTCTTTATGCACTTCTGCATTTACATATTCATGGATTTACCTAGCTGAGTCAAGTGCTTCAGATGAGCAAAAAAGGTAGATCCGCCGTGGGTGCGTGTTATGTACGTTTACTGGGTCTCGGCTGCTGCGTTGTACATGCGTTCACATACAGGATGTTAGACACACATACATATAGATATATATGTGTGTGTACACAAGCGCATACGCATACACGTACTGACATGTGTATGTACAGGGGTAGAGGGAGAGATACCTCTAATATGTATATTTATATATGTGTAGAGGTATGTGCATGGTTTTCTACCTCAAGAATTGAAGGATTGAATCCTCATGGTCGTGCCTATATAACCCCTACCAATAGTCCCCATAGCCCCGTTCATTCCTCACGAATTTCGGAATGAGATGGGGATTTTAGCGGAGACGGAAGCTGGGGATGCCAGTAGGGCTGGATACCTGGAAGTGCAAACGCACTCCACGCATTGCTGGCCAAGTTTTAATACCGGGCATGGGTATGTGTCAAAATACGCGATTTGTATGACTCGAATCTCTGAGGTTAGGTAGCTCACACCAAGATATAGCTAAAAGTGTAGTTCATAAATCATCAAAAGCTCCCATGGCCATCCTCAGGCTTAGAGGCCGCAAGGAGTCAAAACATCATCCATGTAAGAACTGTTGTACTCTACTTACGTTACTTACTTCGAGCAAGTGGGATTGGGAGGTACATGTGTTGTCCACTACGACGCTGACAAATAGCCATGCTATTGCTGAACTCAAAGAGTTCTTCGGAAATCTTTGCAAGGTCCCAGGGTGCGCTTGAAGCGCATTTGCCGTAGCACGTGCAGTTAGATACCACCTGCAGAAAAGGCACTTCTGAACCATGCTTCAGGGCGTCTTGGAGTTTCCCATATGTACCCTTGATTCCTGAGGGAACCCTTATCATAGGAAAGTCCCATGTTCACGTCTCAGAAGCAAGTTTCTGTTCACATAGGCCAGAGCAGCATTCAAATGTTAAAATGTTCATGGTTACCGTATGGTTTGCATAGGCCCGGGTAGGCTGCCATTTGTTAAGTGCCTTATTCGCGGACTTTGTTCACCCTAAACTGCAAGACCTTGAGTTCCACACTGAAAATTACCCACGGGCATTTGATTACCTAGCAAGATCCTGCCCATACACGATTTTGAGGTTTAGCCTGGGGATAGCAAGCCAACTCACCCGACCTCACCCCAAATGGTAGTTTACACAGAAAGCAGTACCCGCATGGCTCCGTTTTAGTTGTTGGAACTTTCGAAACTGGCCCGCATATGTAAAGCTTGCTGAGCCTCAGACTTTCTTGATTGTTTGTATGCCGTGTCCTGTTGGTTGGGGCTGGATGTTGAGGGATGGTTTTGTACTGGCCACTTGCCTCCATCATCCTAATTCAAAATTTCAGGTGGCAAGTTTGCACCAAATACCTACAATTCGTCCATGTGTGCTTTATGTAAGCCTTGTATGTAAAGGTAGCCTGCCAAAACTGCCCTAGACCATTTCCCTTCCGTTGATGCATGAGACTCCTATGAACCGCTTCATCCCATCCGAACAAACCCACGGAATAGATACTTAGTCCCAATGAAGTACCATGACATAGTAGGAGGAAGATCTTTTGTGGTGTTGACCGGTTGGTTCTTCAGGAAGGGTTAAACTCTGAACCCTTTAACCTGTAAAAGTCCGAGGGGCTGTTCAGAAAAACTTCAATTTCTTCAACGCTAGTTGCTTAGGTTTGTTTGCGGGTGTCTTGAAGCACGAAGCCCTGAGCCCCAAGTAGGAGCTAAATTTTGATTGCCGGCCCTAGAAACCTACGCGCAGCAGGCTCGAGATCTTTTGCTATTCAAGAGGCATCAAGTTTTACACCCTAAGCCCTAGGCTTCGGGTAGAGGGTTTAGAGCGTTGCCATTTTCTGAAGCACCCAATTTGACAAACCCCCAATATCCTCCGCCAAATGAACGCTTAAGCCCGTGAAGGTCTTGAAAAAGGACGGTAGGCTTTACATGGCTTTTTCCGAGGTTACACTTTACTTTGGCAGAGGGTAGATCCCCTTCCCCACGCGTGCCTCGCAGGGAACGCGTTAATTGGTCATGGTGATTATCATAAGGGGTTGTACGGACTACTACAGGGACGTGTATTTTCGTTCCCTACGGAGCACCAAGTAGAAGACATTCGAACTTTGATTTACCTTTAGCTTGTCAATTTTAAGACTCCAGGCGCACACATCTTGACCGCCAAGGGCATCTATATTGGGCTGTTTGATCCTCACCGCAAAACCCTAAGCCCTAACCCCTAAAGCACTAAGCCCTAGACTACTAGAACCCTAAACGACTAAAACCCTAAGCCCTAAACCCTAAAACCCTAAGCCCTAAGCCCTAAACCCCTATATAGGGAGGGTCCGGGGTGCATCCCTGAAGGCTTGAGTATAGAATAGTACCTAAGGGTCCAATAACCATGTACTTTTGGACTCTTATACTAAGAGTCATTGTTAAGGTTAGAGGGGGAATATGATAATTATGTATTTGGGACCCCCTGGGATAGACAGGCCAGAGCACTAATCATGTTAAATAAGACTTGCATAGGGCTACCTAGACGGCAGCCAGCCGAAGGGAGAAGCAAGAGCATCCTCCGTTATGAGGCTTCCATAATTGTTGTTGCTTATACGCCCAAACCCAAAACTTTTTTCAATGCCCTACAATGCTGTTAGCCTTACATTTTGATTGGAGGAAGTCTTCCATGGTGATGCAGACAAGTTGCTGAAGTACATGAAGGCTATGGTGGTTTATAGTCCACGTGCAGGGTTTTGTAAGAATCATTGCGCACTTCTCTACGGGGTTTCCGAAAATCAGGAGGCCCTCTCAAACGTTTTATACTCGATAGGGCGAACCATGTTCTGGAGGTCTGTTCTGGCGACCCCTTTTTTGAGACCCGCTTTAGGAACCCAAAACCAAGGGTACAAACCCTAAGGGTACAAAGGAAAATCCCCTGAAACTAGCACGCGTTGGGAAGTTCCGAGAGCCGGTTTAGGGTTTAGGGTCCCCCTTGAGTAGATAGAATATGGTGTATATGGGGATTTCATTAACCTTTACCCAAAGCCATATTCTATGGGCCATGTTCTACCTACTTAAGGGGGACTATAAGCCTTGAACCCGAGACCTCAACTACAGGCCGGGAGTTACCAGGTAGGTAATTTTATACAAGCTGTGGATGTGGGTTTCCAAAGTTAGGGGCGCGTTTCTTCGGGAGTCTCTATTTAAAGCATGGTCAACTGGTCCTGATTTATGTACCTATCTATTGGGGCCCGTATTATAGCGGGGACTCAAAAGGGTGCCATAATTTTGAAAAGCCTCACATATGAGGGATCCTACTAACACGAAAAGGTGTAGGGTGATGCTTGGGAGTCCATGGTTTTAAGAGGGAGGGTGAGTTGCAAAGTCATGGGTTCCCTAGCCACCCGGCTGTGCTAAACCCCCCAAAATTCCCACTAAATTGGCCATAATTGGAAATAGATACTCTGACTAGGGGGAGTTTGAGGCGGGTAGTAAAGGGAGGTGGCTAGTAAATCGCAAAAAGCAAGGACAACTTAGCAGACGGACTTTTTGAGCGAGTTGCTGGAAGTACGTGTCACGTAGATGTTCCCTAACAGGGTGAGGTTACAAGAAACAACGGACCCAACATCTGGCAAAACTCCTTGTGGCCTTCTGAAGGATTGTGTGCGCTCAGAAGCTCATACCGCTGAACGGGGGAATACAGGGCATTGTCTCAAACTCAGGGAACCCATGTTCAGGTGCATACAACATAGGCTTGTTGGCGTGAACGGGGGACCTAAATGGCCTTAAATTGCGCAAACAAAGGTATCCAAGGTCAAATGGTCCCATGTGCAAACTTCCAATGTCAGACCCATCAAGGGCCCCAATCACAGAACGACTCCCGCGACAGAAAGACTCCCTCAATTGACTGCAATGGTTCTGATGGTCAAAAATGGCAGGAATTGAAGACAACATGAGTGGGCTTTGGAGGTTCGAGAAACAAGATCGGGCAGCAATGCAAGGTAATGCAGCTTCTGCTTGCCAAGATTTTTTGTCCAACAATCAATGGGCAAGACACAGACGACCACCACCACCGCCGCCGCC
>CAJNIZ010004990.1:0-14132 GCA_905231905.1 Symbiodinium pilosum | reverse complement strand
TTGCCAGCATCTTCTCCTGGCTCGCGTGTCTCAGATTTTTAGGGTTTTAGGATTTAGAGTTTTAAGGTTTTAGGGTTTTAGGATTTAGGGTTTGAGGTTTTAGGGTTTGAGGTTTTAGGGTTTAGTGTTTTTTTTTTGGGGGGTGAGGGGGGGGGGGTTTAGGGTTTAGGGCTTAATATCCTAAACCTAAAGTTGCCTTTTGGAACTGTTGTAGTTTCTATAGCCCTAGGGAAATTGTTGGAAACTGCATTTCTTTGGTATGTCAAGCGAAGCCTTACCAACCTTCACCAGGCGCCTTGGCAACCTTCTGCACTTCCGGACAGTGCATGAACCGTCCTAAGCTCCACATGCGAAACTTCGACCGCATGAACTTGAAACCCTAAACCTTGGGTGTACCCAAAGGCTCCTATGTAGTTCCTTTTTGGGTCTGCTGGGGTTTTTTGGTAGGGATTATAAGGTACTACCCAAAAAGGAACTACATGGGAGGGTCTGGGTTTAGGGTATAGGCTTGCAAGCCTGGAACCCGCGATTGCGAAGCCCTAAGCCTAACATCCTAAGGCCTAATCTCCACGATGCCTAAACCCCAAACCTTTAGGTTTTAGAGTTTACGGAACCCTAAACCCTAAACCTTATGATCCCTAAACCCTATGCGACCTAAACCCAGCCTTACTTCCCGAACCCCAATGAAAGGATCAAATCCCGACCCTGGCCTAAGCCCTACTGTCCAAACCCAAGCCGAAGGGTTTTGAGGTTTAGGGTTGTTTTGGAGTGTTAGGGACCTTAAATCTAAGCCCAAAGCCCATAACCCTAAATCTTGCAGCCCCAAACCTGACCCCCAACCCTAGACCCCATGAACCCCAAAACTCTAAACCCTTTACACCTCAAACGCTAAACCCAAGTTTTGGTGGATGGCAGGGTGAGGAGTCCGCGGAACCCGCGGAAGTTGGCGAGACTCCGTGGCATCTTAATCAGGGCTTATCCTAGAGTTTAGGGTTTACCCCCCAAGGGGTTTCTCAAGACTTATCACTAGTAGGTATACGTAGGACTTGTGCGGTTCAGAGCTTGGAGTTAGTCACAGTATCTGCGACTCCAACTTGGCAAGTCTTGCCTCACAATTATCTGTAGGCACAGTCTGGGGTTGAGGGGGTTTACGGTTTGGGGTCTAGGGTTTAGGGTTTAGGGGTTTAAACTCCCCCCAACACGTGGAAGCCAGCCAGGGGCCACTATAGACACCACTGTCCTATGCAAGGTTTTCATGTTTGTGCGGTGCTAGGTATAAGAGATTAAGCCGGACTCGAGATCTGCGACAGTCAGTAGAAAATTCTCGTAACTGCTGGCCCAGAGTTTCCCAAGCCCCTTAATCCAAGCAACTCTCTACCCCAAAATACAACACGGCCCTCAAGCCCTGAAGCCCAAACGGCGTGGAAGATTAGATCATACCAAGCTTGATGATATGCATCAAGCGGGATTCTCATTGCCAGGTTATCTATGTTTCAACTGAGGCCATTCATTGCAAGGTTATCCTTGCAGGGTTTAGCTTGTGGGGTCTGCCGGCTTTAGATTTGGGTTTTTCCAGGGTTTAGAGTTGAGGATTTAGATTTTAGAGTTCAGGGCTTTGGATTTCTGGGACTAGGGTGTAGAAATTGTATGGCTTAAAGTGAGTTATCAAGTTGGGAGTTACCAGGTGGGTACCCTCACAGAACTAAGCCCGAGACTCAGAACCCCCAACCCAACTCTAAACCCTAAATCCTAGAGGCGGCCTGAGGTGTGGGAGACACTACCCCCCTGAATTTCCTTCGATCGACTGTAGTCCCAGCAGTCTATTACGCCATAAGCCCGGAAACATAGAGAGCACAGGTTTTAGGGTTTGAGGGAAGTAGGAATGTTTCTTCCCAATTTGCAGGGCTTGGGGGTTAGGGCTTAAGTTTAGGGTTCTAGGGCTTCCTTATTGAAATATGGGTGACTGTATGCATTTGACGACCAGTTTGAGGGGCTTGAACTTAAAGCCTACCATACATCTGATCCCAGGCCTAACCACTATAGACCCTAAACCGCGAAAGCGTAACATTCGTCACTGAAACTGGCAAGGTGTTTATTAAACTGTCGAACGCGACCCTTGGGCACCTTTTCATCCGAGAAAGAACTGACATTTTGGAGTACGAATGTAATGAAAATTGATCATCAAATTAGCGAATCCCGAAGATCCGACTTCCTAAGAACAGAGCCTCACGCCAGCCTTCAAGCCTAACATCTCTCCATGATAGAGGGTTTGGGTAACCCCAATCACTAAGCAAGGGACATTCTAAGCGTCATGTGACAGTCATGTGATGGTCATGGGCTCCTCGTTCTGGGGGTTATGGCCCAGTTATTACATGGTAGACGGTTTGAATACTCGTCCCCCAAAGTGGCCATAAGGTAAATTCCGTTTTCGGCTAGCCCTGAACCCTGAGTCTAAACCCGTGGTTTCAATGGTTCCTGCTTTGCAAGCCCCTTTTTCAACAACCCCCCAGGCCCCCAGATTCAGATGCAAGGAAGTCCAGGATCCTCATACCCCAAAGCCCCCGGTTTAGGGTTTAGGGTTTAGGGTTTAGGGAGTTTGGAAGCCTTAAATCCTAAACCCCAAGCCATGAAAGGAATCTCAAGATTTCCTGCGGTTTGCCGGACTTGCTCTCGTCTTCACGCAACGTGCAGTTTCGGGGGTTCCCGGTGCGCCGACCTCAGGAGGATAGGGTTTAGGGTTTACCCAGACCCTCCTACGTAGTTCCTTTTTGGGTAGTATATTACAATCCCTTAGCCAAAAAACATAACAGACCCAAAAAGGAGCTGCATAGGAGCCCTTGGGCATTGTTTGAAGTTGAGGGTGGATCCCTAGGGATCCCTCGATAGGACCAAACCTTCTAAGTAGGTTATCTTCTGTGTACCTTCTAAGTGTCCATCTTAGGAGGTCTGTCCTATTGAGTGGTTCCCCAGGAATGTCGCTCAGATTGTTGCGTGTGTTTAGGAATGGTTTACAGTCTCAGCGCTTGGAGTGTAAGGTGTATTGTTAGGATAGTCGTGTTTGGGGTTCAGAGTGTTCTGTGTCCTCATCAGGGATACCTTCATTTGTTGGACATGATTTTCCTAAAATAAGGTACAGCCAGGTATCCAAAAGGGATGTGTCTTCTTCCCAGGCTACTCGGGACAAACCTTTAGCAATTCTAGGGACTGGGTTAGCATGTGTGTCGTATTTAATTTGGGGATACTATGGTACCCAATATAGAGTAAGATTATATCCTCCTTTTGGGGTACAGTATTTTATCTGAGGAATATTATCTTACTAGGTTCAACCACCAAAAAAAACACTACGCATGTTAGGGTGGGATGGTAGGATTTCGGGTCAGGGTTTTGGGATTAGAGTTTGCCGGGCTGTGGTTTAGGGATCCGGGTTCTGGGCTGGTGTTTATCGGGTTTATCGGGTTTAGGGTTTGGGGTTTGGGGTTTAAGGGTTTGGGGTTTAGGGGTTTAGGGTTTAGGGTTTAAGGGTTTAGGGTTTAGGGGTTTAGGGTATGGGCCGGCCTCTATCCCAAACCAAGCCCTAGGGCCGTAGGCAGACTGTTAGCGTGTCGCTTGCTCTTACACGTGCGACGCGCGTTAACCCATGGCACAACTTTCCGGCCAAGGTGCACAAACGCTCCAATGAAGCATTACTTGCTTGGGCAATGCGCTGATCTTGGATTGGGGTTTTGGGTTCAGGATGTTCTGAGTGGAGGTGTCCTGGAGTATGTAGGGCCTGGACCCAGAGTCCAATACAGCATAAAGCACCTAAATGGAACTAGGACCCTAAACCCTAAACCCCGAACCCCATAAACCCTAAACCTCTTCCCTTCTTCATACCTAAACCCCAAAAGTATGTAAAATAATAGCCCTAAACCCATAATAATAGCCCTAAAGGCCATTATTCTACATACTTTTGGGGTCCAGGTATTCCTCAGTTACGGCCTCTTGGGGCTCCTGAGGATCCCAGTATTTTAGTTTTAAGCCCATGGCAGGGGATACTGAAGCTGTGGGCGCCACATACATACCCAATGTGGGGATAGTGTAGGTCATGGCAGGGTTGAGGCTTAACCCAGTTTAGGGTTTAGGGTTGAACCCAAAATCCTACACCCTAAACCCTTAAGTATCTCTAAATCCTAAACCTCAAGCTGCAGTTTAAAGGCAAGGCTCGTAGCGAGTTTTGCTCAACTGCCACATGAGCTATAGTCTAAACTCCATAAAAGGGGTTACGTGAGGGGTTATATGGGGGAGTCTTATAAGGGTTATTAAAGGGAATACCAGGAGTTGACCCCTAAACCCTTTACCATGACTAGGGTTTATTAAGGAGACTACACCCTAGACCCTAAATCGCGTAATGCACCAAGTGCTCTCATGAAAGAGCAGCTTCATATCCAAGGCCTATAAATTCATGTACCAGGTTTCTGGACTTCAAATGGGGGGTTGGGGTGTAGGGTATAGGGTTTAGGATTCAGGGTTTAGGGTTCAGGGATCGCGGTGTAGGGTTTAGGCTTCAGGGTTTAGGTCCAGGGGGGCACTTAGTAAGTAGGTTAATACTGGGCATAACTAGCGCTACTATAATGTGGCTTCAAAAGGACTATCTACCTTTTCCTAAGTCCCCTGACCCTCCAAGTGGGATGTGGGAAGGAAAAACGGTGTAGAGTAACATTTACGGCGCTGAACCCCAGAACCTAGGCCCCAATCTTAAACTTCGGTAGCTCAGTACATGATGAAAGGAACTAGCGGGTTTGCCCAGGGTGCCTCGCGCAGTTTAGGGTTTAGGGTTCATGGCCTTTCAATGGATGCCAGAGAAATTTGATAAGGTGTCTTGGGATTCTGCTTGCGCGTCGGGATATCGACTAGCAAAGTAACAGGCCATTTGCCTGGAAAAGCTCTGGGTGCATCAGAGACCTTACTCTGAAACCCTAAGCCACTCATTCTCCGTCTCTCTGGCTCTCTCTCGACGTGACATAGACCCTAAATCCTCCCTTCATCCCCATCTTGTCCCTGATCCACATGAGCCATTGTCTAAACTCCTCAGAGGGGGATTATATAGGGAATTATTTTGGGGACTACTATAGTGGTTATTAAGGGGGATACTAGGAGGTTCACATGAATCTTTCCAAGAACCGGACAACAGCAATGCTGGTACTGTCTGAGATGAAGAACGGGAAATGATGCGGATCACACAATTTCATGGACCCTTGGAACAGTCACACCCATGATGATCGTGCAAATGCAGTCGTATCCGTAGCTAAACCCCCTCAAAATCATCGAAGCAGGATCTCGATACAAATTTACATGGCATTACCAAGGTAATAATACGGGCCAGAAGAATCTGTATAACATCCCTTGATTGTCACATAGACACTGAACCCTCAACCGTACAAGTCCTAAGCCCTCCGTGAAGATAATTTGGAGTGCTTTTTCTGACTACAGGGTCTTACTGGTTCCTAGTAGGGAACAAGGGAATAGAATCCCTGTACAATTTCTACATAACATATCCCCCTATTCCCTGCCAAGAACCAGTAAGATTCTGAATACGCATTCTTAAGGGGCAGTTTACTATTAGAGGAGGGCATTCACAAGGTCCCTGCTCTTCGGTTCTGACTCCCTACCCATGCCAGCCCATTATGTGCCATGTCCATTAGGGTTAGGGTTTAGGGTTTAGGATAGGTATTTGCGAGATTCAAGTAAGCTCCAAATCCCAAAGGCACACACTAGAGCACGGTTTAGATTCAAGGCTTAATGTACAAGATTTTGTAATTGGCACTAATATTCCCTTACAATCCGAATATGGTTCTCATACAGAAGACCTCCAAACCCGAGTTTGTTCACCATTCTGATTCGGGGGCGATCCCTACCGCTAGCTCTTTGAATTGCTATGGGGAGCGTATAGGGATAGCTATGGAGATCGCCTTTTTTCTGTCCGTTAAAGCACCAGAAAGATTAGTTGGGTAGTTTGCCTGCAACCCTTTTGGGTATGTAAAACTACTTGCGAATTGAAAGGCGAATGCAACTAGATCTTGTTTGCAGCTTCATGGGATACAGAACACTTTTGCAGTAGAGTACAAGTGCATAGGAGGATACCCCTGAAAAGATGAGCTTGAAGCTTACTCGTTTTTTTTCGGATTCGAGTCCCTGTATGGTACCCGGAAGCATACTTCTCCCGTTCCAGATGAGCATGAGTAAGGGGCGTGCTCAGGTCAACGGATGAGAGGCCGAATCAAGCGCCGAGATATGGAAGGTCTGTTGCAAATGCTGGGTTATTGGGGGACCCTGGCCTCAAAGCTTACAAGAAGCTAAACCCAACATGTTTGCCGCAAGGGTCATGCATGTTCGACACACCTGGTGTCGTAAGGCTGCTCCCGTGAATGTATGGGGTGTCTTCAAATCATTAGCCTTATCTTGGTGTCAGAAATGAGATCGATGTTTGGCTCTCTGTAGTTCGGCCTCCTCCCATTTTACAGATAGGAGTTGTTCAAAACAGTTCCCGTAAGTGGGTCCCCAGTTATTCCCTACAATCAGTATCTATCACGAAGGCCCAGGGTTTTCTGCTGTACTCCCTGTTTTTAGAGAAGCCTAACTACCCATTCAGTTGGGTTTAGAAACACATTGACATGGAGATGCATATGATTCTCTGCATTCGAGAGTACATTCGGAAGATTCCTCGCACTACTTGTGGACATGTTTAGTTGGCTGCCAGGTTTGTTTCCCATTTCCCCACATTCCTACTCTATGGCCTATAACATAATTGGTCGGTTCTAGATCCCTTGTATGATATTGGTATGGCGTCTTTCTGATAGACCTCAAAACAACATTGGTAAGTATCTAGGCCGCTGTTGTAGTTCACAAGAAACACTGGAACACTTGCACAATTCGTTTCTTGTATCAAACCATTTGTGTTGCCTAGCTGAAGCTGTTAAGAATTGGCCAAAATCTCTCCGCCTCAGAGATCTCTCGTCTCGAATTTGAAGTTGTATCTTGCTTTATTATTCGGGTTTTCAGGACAAGTATGACCCAACTACAATTACATTGCAGGACTTAGGGGGCTTCAGCTTTGGATTCTAATAAGTAGTTGTGTTCATTGGGCTATGAGCTCCCTCAACATCCAAGTGATCTTGGATCCTGATTAGTGTGGGCCCCTAACAAAAAGGGGTCCTCCATAATTCAAGTGCTCAAAACAAATTGGGGGTGGGATGTGGGCGATCTTATGGCTCCGATTAACACTAGTAAGGGAAGAGGGGTCCTTGAAATAAGTCCCTTCAGATCCAGAAACAGAACTGGGGGTTCCCAAAATTAGGGGTACCTTTTTTTGGGGTCCCTATAATAAGGAACAGTAAATCGGAGTCTATGTTGGGGTACCCTAATTTGAGGAAACTTCTAATTAGGCCAAACAATTGAATAGGGGTTGCCAACTGATTTGCTGCGAGTTTTACAGTGTTACACCCCACACCCCCCGGACGCACTACTCAGGATTCCCTACACCCTCAACCCTAAACGGCCTGAACCGCGAATCCTAAACCCTAAACCCCCAAACCCTAAACCCTAAGGCAGCTCATGTCCAAGAGCCCCAATACCAAGATGTGTAGGACTCAAACCTTATACCTCCCAGGGTTTAGGGACGCGGTTTAGGGTTTAGGGTTTAGGATTTTTAGGGTCTAAATTCCTGAATGGGGGCCATATATAGGGGATTATATAATGGACTACTAGAGGGCGGCTATTAGAGAGGATACTAGGCGTCTAGACTATAGGTTCTATATCCCTACAGGAAAGTAGAAGCCTGAATGATTACAGGTGTGTTTCAGTACCTTATACCATGGCCATACAAGGACGTCTAAAGAACCATAATATTGCTAGCTATCCCTATAAAACCCTCATATGACCCATTGTCTAAACTCCTAGTATCCCCCTTAATAACCCTAATAGTAATCCCCTATATAATCCCTATATAACCCCCCTTTAAGGAGTTTAGACTATGGCTCATATGACCCCAACCTCCATTTCATGCCTTCAGGGTGAGGGGTTTGAGCATCTTGCCCCTCGGCCTGCGACAACGAGCTTGACCAGAAGCAAGTGGTCAGCGTCCGCACTTCAATTTGTGCTGGTTGACGCTTGGAGGCTTAGAACAAGATTGTGCTCCCAATTGGACCAACCCCTCTGCCAGGAAGAGCAGCCCGACCAACTACATGCAAGGCATTCAGCATTGGGACGTGCCCGTTAGCACAGACATGCTCGAAGCGGCCAAAACGCGGCTGCCAATCAATGGGGCTACAAGCAATTCTCTACGAAACCCACGAGGAGGACAAGAGCTCCATCCCCCCGGACCCGTGCCGTGGTTCGGTCTTCCACTAAGGCCCGCAGGGAAGGTGGTTCCGGCATACGATGCGCGAGTTTGTCAAAAGTCTGATCCGTCTGGGAATCCTACACAGGAGGCCCTAAAGCCTAAACCCAAGACGCTGGCCATATGATGCTAGACACCCAAAGATGGCCCACACTTCTGACGCCCCCCAGTATAATGTATATAGTATACTATAGAATAACATAGTATGATATAGTAGAGTGTTATGATATAGTAGCGTGTAGTATAATGCAGTGTAATATATGTGTGTTTCAAGTTTATCTTTTGGTGGCCATGATGTTGGTGTTTTTGTGATGTCGCAACGCCCTCTAGCATTCCCTTTCAGACTCAGAGTTTCGACTTCAACCCCGCATGCATGTCCGTGAGCATAGCCAGCAGGGCTTAGGGTTTCGGGTTAACAAGGAGTGCGCCATCATGACCATATGGCAGATGGTACCTTTGGGGTTCCCAGAATAAGGATGATAGTAGTTTGCTGTCTATATTGGGGTCCCGCCATTGCTGGAAACTCCCATAAACGTTTTCCCATTAACACCGCAAGCGTTTCCTGGACCATAAAACCTAAAATGTGAACCATTTTCTCAAGACCCTGGCCTCTAAACTTCAAGAGACACCCTAAGCCTAAGGATACCATGGCTAGATTGCGATGAGACCCGCCGCGCAATTGCCTGGCATAAAAAGGCCTAAACTCTAAACACTACAAACTCAGGCTTTGTTTTTTTTTGCTTCAGGGTTGTACCCTAAACCCTAAATTGCATCCCTTCTTGATCCGATGATTGCTCCAGGCGTCTGGATAGGCTGGCAATGGCGTTGCCACAGGATGCAGATGAGTCTTGCCTGATTTTCTGGGTTTAGGGCTTAGAGCAGCGGGATACTATTCAATTTGCATTTTTATATTCTTATTGGGCTTATGTGTAATGCAAATTAAAAAGTTAAAGCGACAATGACTCAATTTTGGGTTCGTGGCGTGCTCCAAGCTGTAGATTGAGGCATACCTTAGACCCCAAAGACATTCAATGTCAGGTCCTCCCTACTTGGAGGGTCAGGGGGACTTAGTAACTGGCTTAATAACCCCTATACCCCACATGGTAACCCTAATTATCCCCCTTATTAGCCCACTTAATAAGTCCCCCTGACCCTCCAAGTAAACCCTAAACCCTAGGTTCTAAGGAAGGGTGTAGGTGTGCCGTTTAGGTCCCTGGACCTCGGGCCGCCAGCTTGCATTCAGGATTTTGGGTTTACGGGTTTACGGGTTTAGGGATTTTGGGTGTTTAGCCTGGAGCGTCAAACGGACTATGTGGTTGATAGGGGTTATTAAGCTCATTACCAAGTCCCCCTACCTTCCAAGTAGGTTTTAAGCCCTAAGCCCTTCAAACCCTCACCCTTTCATCTAGCAGCTCTGAAATTGTGCAGAGAAGCATGGAGTTGGCAAGACCATAGCCTGTTCCTTACCCTAGAAGCCCAGGTACTCATATAGTAGGTCCTTGGGTTATAGATAGTATAAATTTATATAGGGACTTAAGGACAGGAACCCAATATATAGGTAACTGGGCTTCTAGGTTTACATTTCCCAAATGTCCGAAAAGGATTTATGGCTTAGGGTTTGGGATTTGAGGCTCAGGGTTTGGGGTTTGGGGCTTAATTGGGGTTTTGGGTTTGGGGCTTAGGGTTATTTGGGCTTTGGGGCTCAGGGTCTTGGGTTTAGGGTTTAGGGTTGCTTGTGCCAATAGCTTTCCACTTCACATGAATACCCTGGGTGCCCGGCCATAAGCACTCCAATGCTAGCCACGGCGAGTAGGAAGACCTTTACAGCGGATTGAAGCAAGATGCTGCTTACACATCCTGGAGCCGGGCGATTCGGTTTGTGCAAATACTTGAGGGTTCTTCCCAGACCCTCCTATTTAGTTCCTTTTTGGGTAGTATATTATTATCCTTTACCAAAAAACCATGACAGACCCAAAAAGGAACTACATAGGAGCCCTCGGGTAGTTACGTCAACTTCGGGAAGGAGGGAATGTTGAAAGCCCAAAAGCTCTGTGTCCCCTTTGTTCGTTTATCTTTTGTTAGCTTCTTACTGCGCATTCTGGCATTCCGGCCTAGGGTTGCGCGCTAGCTTTTGGTGGCTTGGGCTTGGAGTTTTGGGAGTTTAGGAAGGGCCGGTCTGCGTATGTGTTCATCAAGGACTTTACTGTAAGTTTGTACACATAATGTTTGAAACCCTAGGTGGTCGGTCCCAAATACCATCATTAAGAACCATATGCCATGGTTTAGGGACCCAAACCCAAGGGTACAAACCTAAGGGTACGAAGGAAAGCTCGCTGAGTTTATGGTTTAATAAGTCATGGTCCCCATCACACTTCCCTGGGATTCAACAGGATGCCGGTGCTTGTCTCACTTGGCCAAAAATGATTCTCCAACTGCTTCTTGAGCTATACTAGACTATGTGTACATCAAAAGCATCTCAAAGCTGTGCACAAAATCGACTTGCCCAACATCTATCTAGAATCGTCGGCATATGTTTCCTTGGTTACTAGCTGTCTGTAACAGGACACCTGAAGCGTGCACCGTTGAGGGGTTCCTGCTTCAATCCAAACATGACCAGCGACAATCTAAAATCGCAGAATGCAGAGTGGGATTGCAACAAAATCCGGAAACTCAAGCCTGACACGTCGTAGGGCAATTTAGCGAGACCTTTAGCGCGAAATCAAAAACAACTACAGTCATGGGTTATCCAAATACCCCCCCCCCCCCAAATCCATGCTATCCCAAATTAAGGGGAAACCCTTTGGGTAGCAAAGGGGGATTTGGGGGGTAATAGGACCTACAATATAGACAACTGGGTCACCTGCAGGGTCATCATACCATGTTTGGGATGCATGCTTTTCCACCGGGGTAAAGACAGAGCGGCCTACAAAAACAAACTGAGGTGAGCGCGCTGACTCTGCAGAAGCAGGAGACAGATGGTGAGACTTAGAGGCGTTAGGTGTTGTGTGTAGCGTTCAGGATGTAGGGGTGGACTTGTCAATCTGGCTTCGGAAGCGCTGGCCTGCCTAAACCCTAAACCTAAACCCTAGACCCTGAAGCCCGAGCCCCAAATCCTGACTCATCTTCACTAAGCCCGAAGTTCCACCCCGGTGCTTCCACAAGACTGTGGCAAGCCAAGGGTTCAGATATCCTTGTCTCACAGAAGGTGTTTCTGTTTTTTGCAGATGGTGATTTTGGAGTTCGGGGCTTTGGAACTGGTGGTCTGAGCAAATCTGCACGTATAATAAGGAGTCATGAGGGATCGACAGCTTCTTTTCGAAGATTTGCATTTTTTAGCCAGCATCGTTTTTGGAGTGCGGGTACTTCATCATTTCATGCATTTGCGGATGAAGGAGGATTTTGATGGAGTTCCACAGACGAGTAAGGGCGCCAGTGGTTTAGTGATTCCTTTTGGGAGAGCGGGCGCTTTGAAAGGAGTCTGTCCCAGTGTGGGGTTACGAAGCTTTTGGTGGCTTAAAATTGTTGGACACAAGCTTATAGACACAGCACGACTTGCCATCACCACGCTATATCCCAAGTCCATGTGCACCCCGTCATTTCTGCCGCGGCTCCTGAAGAAGACTGCTGATTGGCAACTTCCTGTTTGGGATGTTTAAGAAAAGCTTGTGAGACAGAATGTTGAACCCTAAACCCTATATAGTACTTTCCATTTTCGCTTCTATTGTCCCTATAAGACCCCAATATGATATGTTCCCTATACTTGGGGGAGGTTTGCCAAGTAACATTGAATCGGGTACCTCTGGATCACTGACCAACCCCAAACCTAGACCCTGAACCCCCCAAAGCCTCGACACTAAATCCTGAACCCTAAACCCAACACCTCGACACTGAATCCTAATACTTGATTCCCCAATTCCACTATGAACCTATTAGTCACCCAACACGGCCTGAGGTTGTGGTGGTACATATTCAGTAAGAATGGAGAAGCACCTGGAAAATGCCATGGAAAAGGACATGAAAACTGTGGTTATAGTGCAGTCATGGTTGTTCTTTCGTACCTGTGCTACACCCAAAAGTAGATAAACTCATGGCCAACAACCGTTAACAAACAGCCAAAAAGGCAAATGCTTCAATTTTGGGGTGCAGGTAGTACTCCTATCACATGAGCACTCACACATGACCACATGAGAAGGTTCCTTGCACCTATGATGACAGGTCCTCAACTCGTGGAAGGTCCCGCCCCCTCACAGCATCCCCTAAACCCTAAACCTGGATCAATATTAGGGATCCTTTATACTTCTTGGGGTATGGGATTCCTTATATTTACGTGAAAAAAGAATGCTTTTTTTCTTCCCAGGGTAACCTGGGCCAAGAACCCCTTTAACTCTAAACCCTAAACCTCGTGGAGCCAGGTACGGCCAAAGTTTTGCTAGCGTCATTCTTTCCCTAAGGGTCCATGTACCCAATAATTAGGTCCCTTTAAAGGGGGGTATAGGGTTTTAGGGTTTTAGGGTTTAGGGTTTAGGGGTCCATGTACCCAATAATTAGGTACTTGGGGCTTTGGAAATAGTCATTGTAGTACAGCTTTTGGGTAAGTATATGACAATTGGGTACTTGGACCCTTAGGGTTTGATGGTTCCATGTCAGGTTGGGGAAGTGTAGGGTGAGACTCCGAGACAAGCTTTAGGCAGCAGGCACGGCTGTAGATGCCCGGGTCAGGATGGGGGTTTCCCAAAATGAATGGGCCCCTATAACAATGGGCAAAACAAGGCAGCTCAGGACTAAGTATGGCCAGCATATGAGTTATAGTCTAAACTCCTTAAAGGGTGGTTATATAGGGGCTTATATAGGAGACTACTATACGGATTGTTAAGGGGGATACTAGGAGTTTAGACTATACACTTCGTGGTGACCCGCCCGCCTTCGCAAACCCCTTGTAATGTCAACGTGCTGGCCATACAAACCGCTGACCCCTGTTGTTTTGCCTTTAAAGCAGGATTAAAATATGTTGGGTCTATATTGGGGTCCCCACACTTTGGGAAACTACTCTACTGAATGCCTTTCATGTCTTTGGGTTGTTGAAGCGCGACAAGGCACAATCAAATGTATTTTCGATATGATCGCAACCAGCAACGATACAAGATTTGGTGCTTTGGAGGGTTTAGGCGATTCAGGCCCTGAACCCTGAAACTTCCGTCGGTTGACATGCAGCATTCTGTGCCGTTAGGAGAAAACATGTTGAGAAAACATGTTGAGAGATCCCCATTAGCATAACTTCTTGTCTCTCAGCCTGAAAAGTCGTCCCCGCAGAAGTCCTGAAAGAGTTTAGGGTTTAGCGGGAACCTAGAGGCTAGTATTAGGGGGGAAGGTAGGGAAACCCACGATCAAGAGGCAGACTTGCACATTGTCGTTGACTGCTTTCGCAAAGGATGATAATGCTTCACCAAACCATGTTGACAGGGGACAGCCAACATAAGTTGGTTGTATTTTTGTTGTGGATACCAGGTTTCCGTACATGCAATGAAGGTATCTTCTCCTCTTGAGTATGTTATGTTACATGAAGAACAAGGTCTTGCGTTTGCTAAACCCTTGACCCCAAACCCTATACCTCAAGTTTGCAGGAGGGAGAAGCCATGCTTACCGGGAGTCACTAAAGATTCTGGGGCTTCAGGCGGACTGTCCTGCGGAGGCCCTCAGACCGTGAAGCCTAACCCACTAAACCAAAAAGCACTAAACCGCAACCCCCCCCCCCCCCCCC
>CAJNIZ010004989.1:7278-20349 GCA_905231905.1 Symbiodinium pilosum | reverse complement strand
TTACTGCTTGCCATGCATTTCAAAGCAAATTAGGCTTATTTGTTCTTCTAACTTTTTCTCAGATTTTTTTTTGGCCGGCCGCGCAACTTCGCACAATTTGGGGACCCCAAACGAACCTAGGGGGTGCTGAATAATTTCGGCGAAACTTCGCACAATTAGGGAACCCCACACTAATCGGGATTCAACATTCTGGGCCCCTAACCCTGGGATTCTAAAGTGGCTGCTATGTACCCCATATGTACCCTTAAGGGTCCCTCGAATCCTACTGAAAGGCCTCAGGGCCCACATTAGGTGCCGATACTTCTAACCTTTTATGTGTACCATGGTCTAAACCCCTAGCATCCCCCTTAATATCCCCTAAAGCAGTCCCCTACATAATCCCTTCTAGAACCCCCCTTTAGGAGTTTAGCATATAGCTCACATAATCTGTAGATAACCCTCTATATAGCAGATTCCATGTCATTTTCAATGTTCTTTTCCATTTGATTCTCCATTATTGGGGTAATCTAACACCCTTTTCCCTAGAGCCTCTCCCCTTTTCCCTAAACCCTAAAGCATATGGGGGTTGTTCTAAAGGTCCTCGTAAAGAAGGGACCATTGGGAATACACTTCCTCAAAAAGGAATCCTAACCAAACAGGGAACCTACATTATGACCATTTTGGGGACAGGTATTTTGAACAACCCCAAACCCTAAACCCTAATCCCTAAAGCATATAGAATCCCGTATGCAACCCTACAGCTCATACGAGCTGTAGCGCGGTCGCAGGGTTAGGGGCTCAGGGCTCAGGGCTTGCGGCTCAAGTGGATTTAGGGGGTTTAAGGGTTTGGGGATTGGGGTTTAGGCTTTAGGGCTCAGGGTTTTGAGGGTTTAGGGTTTAGGGAGACTGAGGTTCGAGTTCGATGGAAGTGGCTTTGGCCAGAATACGGTGGATGAAGGCAATCTTGCACCAATTTGGACCCCCCAAAGTTTCTTTTTATTTCTAACCCTGAACGTTTAACCCCTAAAACCTAAACCCTAAACCCCATACCCAAAACCCTGGATTTTAGGGACTCAAAGTCTTGCACATTTTTTTCCCAATCAACAAGGGTTTGAACTGACCAGCAGCCTGCCGGTCCTTCATTCTGCAGCCACGCGGTTCCATGTGTAGGGCTTTTGGGGTTTAGGGCTGAGGGGGTTTAAGGGCTTAGGGTTTAGGGTTTAGGGATTAGGGGCGGGTTAGGAGTTTAGGGTTTAGGGACTTAGGGATAGGGCTTAAAGTTTTCAATTTAAGGTTGGGGTTAGGGCCTGTGGGTTTATCTCAGGGTTTATGGCTTGATTTGAGTAGTTTTCTTTTTGTGGTTGAACTCTGAAATTAGATTCCTTTTTCTTAAATACTATACCCCCAATGGAGGATATAAGCTTGCTGTAACATTGGGTACCAGAGTATCCCCAGATAAGATACTATTCATTTGGGGTTGCACGTTTGGGTACACTGTTGTGGGCTTGCAAGCCTCTTAAGCCCTAAGCCCGAAATCGGAAACCTACGTCCTGAACTTAAGACTATAACCCTAAAACTCCGAGTTGCCCAATGAGGCCCAGTGTAGGTAATGAGCTATAAAATGTAGCGTCCCATGCACGTATACTTCATAGGCTTAGACCCCAGTGTAAAAAATACCTTAAAGTCTGAACTCTACGCACAAAACCCTAAATCCTAAAGCCTAAAGCCTAAACTCTAGACGCAAAAAACAAACCCCAGCCCAAGCCGGAGAAGTGACTGGGAGCTTGTCACAGCATTTCTGTCAACACTTAAATCATGTGGGCGTGTGGGCGGGTAGCTCCATATGAGGATGTACGCATAGAGAAGCAAGTAGAAAAGGAGATGGAACATGACATGGGAACTGGGCTTATATTGGGGCTTATCGGGTATGACGTGAGGTTTAGGGTCCAGCACATTCCAGCATGTTGGATGTACTCTTTTTATGGAGTTGTGTAAGGGTTCGGGGCTTATGCTTTGCATCCCGGGTCGTCCTTGCTCTTACATTAATTTCCAAACGCTACGCCTCTACGCCACAAACGTCAAGTCACAACGTCCAAGATGGAAGCAGCGCGTTGCACAAATGCTTAGTGTTAGCTTTCCTGCTTACGGTAGATAAAATCATAGTCTAACTCCCTGAAAGTAACCCAGAAGGCCACTCTTCTACACACTTCTGGGGTCTCAGGTACTCCCCAAACCCTAAACAGTAAACCCTGAACTCTATACCCCAGACCTTAAAACCTAAACCTCACCTTCCTCAATCCCCTCCCCCGCTGGATGGTGAAAGCAACAAGTCAAGTGCTCAAAGCTTGCATGGGGCAGTGCGTGCATGACATGGCTGCCCTTTCCCTCCCTTGCATGCTGCTAACGGACTCCTTTTTTGCTCGCCGCTCAGGCCTCTACCTCGATGAGGTAACTCTTCCCCACTCCTGGGTGGAGACCTATTCTCTGAAAGAAGCGCCTCAGGCGGATGTCCTCTTTGCATTTGGAGATGTCCTGACAGGAAAGTTGGGAAGTTACTTTTGAAGATCAGCTGCAAGTATCTGAGGTCCTGACTGTGTACCTCTTTGCCTCAATGACAAACCTCGGGCATGCTTCCTTAGGAGGGGACAAAGCCACCACTCGAAGAGCTTGCTCAATTGTGGGGTCCCAGCCCACGCCTCAGTATTTCAGAATCTGATTGAAGTATAACTTTCACATGAGGAAGGATCTGAGCTAGAGACTCCCACTTGTGTGCATAGGAGAATTTTTTCTGGAACTCCTTCTCTTTCAGGTGCATCTTCTCCAACTGAGTCGAGAATGTTTTGGGTTAGAGTGTTGGGTTTGAAATGAAGTATGAGTACCGGGCCTTGGCAGCTACGATGTCGCACATCGTCAAAATGAGTTGGACAGGGAACTTAGAAGTAGCTTGAGCCTAATAGCTATTGAGGACCAAGATTGAAAAGTAGTTGCAAAAGTATTGTTGCAGTGAACAGATCTCAAAATCAAGCTCCAAAGTTTAGACCCTGGGAAATAAGATTATCCTTGGCCCGCACCCAGAAGCTTGAGCCAAGCCATGAAGCCAAGATGAAGGTAAGCTCTCAAATACCAAAGACTCTACTGTAGGGTTTAGGGTTTAGGGTTTGGGCTTTGGGGTTGGGGGTTTAGGGTGCCAACTGGGCCTGAACTTAAGCACAAAGCTGTCACCCTTTCAGAAGCCAAGTAACCTCACCACGGTGATGTGAAAGCCAAATGTCGCGCAGGACCATCTTTCGCAGCTGCTGTGGAGCTCCAGATGCTTCTCCAGCGTCTCATGCGAAGGACCGGCCCGCGCACCTTTTCCCACGCCCCACTTTGGGTGAGCTTGTGGAAGAGGTTGGCGGTCCACATTCGCTGATCGCAGCCCTTAACTACCAGCTTGTGCTTTTTGGCAAATGCCTGCCACTGCCCCAGTCGTTCCAGTGGGCAGGCATTGCTGATGGTAAGCTTTTTGAACGCTGCCCGCACAGACTGCAGCGAAAGCTTCCCGGGCTGCAAAGACCATTCCATCATACCCAATTGGCGCAGGCCTCCATCGTGGTTGGCAATTTCCCGCGTCACCCAACTCCGGGCCAAAGCCATATAGAGAGGGATCTTTATGCAGCATGCCAACAAACCCAATGAAGTCGCGTCCAAATCGGGATCAAGTTCGCAGTGTCGATGGGTTGACCGCTCTAACTGCCCTAGGAACTTGGACGGCACGAAAGCCGCGCACTCCTGCGCTGCTTTCCTCCAACTTCTCAAGGGTGCTCGTTAGCAATGCGTGCGCCATGATGAATACGTCCTCTCGGGTACGCCATGCCTTCTTGCCCCCTTTGCCGCCTTTAGGACCTGACACATCCCTTCCCCCCAAAAGGGGCCTATAAACACTGCTTACCTACGATCCTTCTAATATGAGGGCACGTGGGCTCCTGCGTTGTACACTCTGTCACAGCAGTCCCAAAAGCCTGCACCACGCAGCCTAGCAGTTTTTAGGGTTTAGGGTTTAGGGTTTACCTAAACCCCAAAAGTAGGCAAAATAATCGCCCAAAACCCCTAAATATAGCCCAAAAGGCCATTATTTTACATACTTGAGGGGGTTCAGGTAGGGTTTAGGGTTTCCTTCTCATCAAAGCCCGAGCCCTTAACCCCAAGCTAGCAACACACAGAAAATCCTCAACACATCGCCGGTACTCTGAACCCATAACCCTGAACGAACACAGGTAAACCTAACCCAAGCCCGAAACCTCCAACCCAAATTAAACCCGTAAACTAAAGTCTGACTTGCAAATCTCGACCCTGAACAGAAAACCCTCAATCCAACATCCTCTTAGCCCAAACTCCTAGAACTATACTGGGTTGCTGTTAAGGAACTTAAATTAAGTTACCATAATGGGTATATATAGTAAATAGTAGGGTTTCGCCAATATAGTAACTTAATTTAAGTTCCTTAACAGCAACCCAGTTTACTCCCTGACCTCGACTAAACCCCACACTCTCAGCTCTCTGGCTGAAACTCCAAAGCCGTGAAACCCTAAAACCCTAAAACCCTAAACCCTAAAACCCTAAAACCCTAAAACCCTATAACCCTAAAACTCAAAACCCTAAAACCCTGAAATCCTAAACCCTGAAACCCCAAAACCCTGAAACCCTAACCCTAGCTCCCTGAGGCACTAGCCACTTGGCCCGCACCGGGTGCAGTGGTTTTCTCGCTGTTCCACAGCACAGCTAGGCAGGGCATGCGAGGTTTAGGGGGTGTTGGGTTTAGGGTTTGGGATTTTGGGATTCTAGGTTTTGTTTTTTCTTCGTGACTTTTACACCTGCACGACAAAAGTCCCCGTCAGCCGAGTTTAGTGTTTTTGGGCTTTAGGGTTTAGGGACTAGGTTTTTTATCTGACCTTTTCTCCGCTTACCAGGCACCTTCCCAGCTCTGGGATTTAAGGATTAGGGTTCCCCAAAATAAGCCCCGAGAAAGGCTGAAATAGGCCTTCACAACCCCAATTGTGGTCTGAATAGCCCCTATGCCCCTTCTTCTGGGGGTTGTTATGTGCTGACTCTATGATTTTGTTTAAGCTGAACTTCAGGCCCAAAAGCTATAAAGACTGCTGTCCATTTAAGAAATGGCTTCTGAGGATTTGAGGACAGTTTTTCGGGGCTTCAGGAATCAGGGTGTGAGGTTTAGAAACTTCGGATTTACAATCTAGGGCTTAGTACTCAGGATTTCGAGCTTAGGGTTTGGCTTCAGAGTTTAAGGTGTAGCGTCTAGGGCTTAAGGCTTACAGTTTGAAGACTTGAAGCTCGTGAATTGAATGAAAGCTTCTGATTTAGGGTTTCGGGCTTTCTGGGGGAAGGTTTGGGCTTCAGGGTAGGGCTAAACCCCAAATCCTGAACCCTAAACTTAAGCTTTGGGACTGACGGGTTGTGACCAGGGGCTGTAAGGCTGTCAGGTCTCAATGGGATCGCATCTTACTTCCGTACGGTTGCTGCTTGTGTAGGCTGATTGTATATGAGCTTCCGGGAAAGCCCCCACATGTACTAAAAGATGCCAAGGAACGTTCAAAAAGAGGGGCTGAAACGATGTGCATACATGTATATATATATATGCTAATTACTAGTTGGGCCTATGAGCTGCCTGTTTCATAGAGTCTGAGGGTCTTCTCATTTCACAAAAGTGACATATCTGGACCCTCCAGATCGTTTAATCAAGTAGCTGCTTAGGACTAGCGGCGAAGCGAATGTTCCAACCCGCAACTACTCCAGTCGGCTGTGCGCAGCAAAGAGCGCTAAACGTCGAAAACAAGCAGCGTCTACTCGCTACAAACCCTAAGCCCCTGAACCCTAAACCCCTAAACCCTAAAACCCCAAATCCCTAAACCCCCAAGGGCAGTATGTTGAGGGTCCGGAGGCTCAGTAAGGCTTGGTATGCTGTGGGTTTAAGGTTTAGGGTTTCCGTTCGTTATCTTGCTTTGAAGGTGCCCCTGACCCTCAAACTCAAACCCAAGCCGTACGTAGACCGGACCGGACCCTAGCTTTAGATGTAGTATCGCCTATATGCAAAATCAGGTACCCCAAAAAAAGGGGGTAGGGGATAGAGGTCTAGGAAACATAGCCCAGTAGCTCTAAACCCCTGATTCCCCCGACCCTTAACCCCTAGACCCTTCTATCCCAAACTTTGAGCCCTACACCGAAACCCCTAACCCCTCAATGCTTAAGCCGCTAAGCCCCACACCCTAAACCCCTCCTAAACCCTAAACCCTAAACCCTCGCCCTAAATCCCCAAAGCCGCTGAAGCCCTAAACTCCTACACCCCCACACCCCCTAAACCTCTAAACCCCCAACCCCAAACCCCAAAACCCTTAAACCCCAACATAAGCCCTTAAAACCCCTAAAGCCCCAAAGCCCCTAAACCCCTAAACCCCTAAACCCCCCAAACCCCTACACTCCAAAACCCTTGACCTCTAACCCCTGCAACCCCCAAACCCCTACACTCCTAATACCCTAAACCTCTGCACCCCTAAACTCCCCAAAACATTATACATCTATATGTATATATATACACATATATATATCTACACATCTATCAATTTTGCCATACCCTGAACCCTGAATCCTAAATCCTAAACCCTAAAGGACCAACTTTGTGTCTCAGGAGGGGGCTTCCGCCCGTCCATGAGGAGCGAAATCGAGGCACTGGCCTGAAGGTCTAGGGCTTCTTAGGCTTAGGGTTTAGGGTTTAGGGAAGGTCTGGGCTTCTTTGGCTATTTGGGGGCTTCCCAAAATTAGGGGGTCCCCTTCAAGGGGTTTATAGGTGCTGTATCGGCTTCTACAAGGGTTATAGATATATATATATATATAAGGTTTAGGGTTTAGGGATTTGGGGGTTTCCCAAAATTAGCGGTTCCTTTTTTGGGGGGTCCCAATAATAAGGATCTAAGGATCATAAAATATTGGGGTCTATACTGGGGTTCCCCATATTTTGGGAAACTATCCTTTCAAACAATGGTTTCTAGGTTGTTTCTGGGCTGCCTAGGTTATTTTAAAGGGGTTTGTAGGACTTTAGGGTTGAGGGGTTTAGGGTTGGTGGGCCTCTTGTGTTGTTTTAATAGTTTCTAAGGGATTAAGGTTTAGGGTCTGGGGGTTTAGGGGTTAAGGAGTTCAGGGTTAAGGGTCCCTTTAGAGAGACTCTGGGGATATGTGTGGGTTCTTGGGTCCCTTCAAACAATTTCTAGTGCATATGTAGGGGGTTCTTGGGTCCCTTCAAAGGGTTCCCGGAGGATATACAGGGGCTTCTTTGGGTCCGTTTAACGGATATATATGAGGGTACATGGGTCCCTTTAACAGGTCTAAAGAGTCCAGTCCCCCTTAAGTAGATAGAATATGGCCTTGGGTATATCATAATAAGATCCCCATGTACCCCATATTCTATCTACTTAAGGGGGACTATGAATATCTGAATGTCGCGTTCTTGGGATGCTATGACAAAAAAAAGGGTTTCTAAGGGATGTATATAGGGGTAGATGGGTCCCTTTCAAAGGTGTCTAGGGGACATACTAAAGGATTTGTAAGGGAATCTATATAATGGGCGGGGTTTTAGGGTCGAGGGGTGTAAGGGATTAGGGTTAGAAGAAAGGTATCCTTAGGGACCCTCGGGGACGGACAAGGATTACATGAGATTAGTCACGCTAAGATTTCTACAGGGATTACATGGGGGTTACTTGGAGGTCCGTTGTACTTATACCCTACTTAGTAGCTGTACATATAATCCATATTTTCCATATTTTCATAGGGTACCTGTAGTTGTGGGACTTCTAATATGGCTATACCTACAAGATCTAGGTAGGTTATAAGTATAACGGACCTCCAAGTAGGGGCTTCGCTGGCAACCAGTGAGTGGCGAACATGGAGATCCGCATGTGATTTGCGGATCCCGAAAGAATCTTTGATTTCTCCAAAACCCCAAACCCTACACCCTCCATACCCCAAAATTCCCTAAACCCGAACCTTAAACCCCCCCCCCCTCAGCCCCCCGAGCCTCCTCTCCGACTTCGCTGGCGACTCTTCGGAACGGGCCAGGGGCTGCCGGTCCTCCCAGAACTTGCTACAACTTAAGGTTTAAGGCGGGGTGTTTGTAGAGGGTTTAGAGAGTTTATGGGGCTTATATACGGTTTTAAAGCTTATAGGGCTTTAGGATTTAGGGGATTTAGGGTTTAGGGTATAGGGCTTAGGGTTTAAGGCGTAGGGTTTATAGGGCTTAGGGTTCAGGGGGCATTTGGGGTTTTAGGGTTCAGGGCTTCTGGTTCAGGGATTGTGGCTGTGAAGGTTTAAGGTTTGAGTGTTTAGAGGGCTCACAAGGTTTATATGGGGTTTTAGGGTTTAGAGGTTTTTGGGGTTTAGGCAGTTGTTGGCGTTTAGGGGTTTAAGGAGTTTTAGGTTTGTATGGGCTTAAGGGTTCATAGCGCTTTGGGCTTGAGGATATTAGGGTTTGGGTTTGTAGGCTTTCAGGGTTAAGAGTTTTAGGATTTCGGGTGTTAGCGCTTCAGGGTTTAGGGTCATTGGGTTTTAGGGGTTGAGGGATAAGGGTTTTGGGGTTTAGAGTTTACCTGTATGGGGGATACTAACCCACACCCAGCTACTAAATGGTGTTATACAAATTCTACTTTTATACGAACTAGATACCTAGAATCTTTTGGAGTGAGGCAGTACCCACACACATGCAGGCATGTTCTATGAGAAACTGCCCCACTGGCCAGTAAATAGTCAGTGACGGCCTGTCTGACTTCGACAATCAAATCGTCGAACAAATTGGTCGCTTTGATGCAGATGCGGTTGAGCGGAGCTGCGTCAGTGTCTGAAGCCTGCGTCTTGTGGGCTTCGTGCTTTGGCAGACTGGTCGGCCAAGGTTTGGTGGGTGCCGCCTCTTTCAACAACCCTAACCGCGCTAAGCCTAAACCCTTAAAAACTAAACCAGAAATTACTAAACCCCAAACCCCAAGCCTCTAAACTCGAAATCCTAAACTATGAGACCCCAAACCCTAAGCCCCTAGACTCTAAACCCTAAACCCGTAAACCCAAAACCTAAAACCTGAACCCCTAAACCCCGAAGCCCTAAACCCTTAAACCGCCTCAGTACAGCGAAGTCAACCTAAAGTCACATGTGAGGCATGCCCAAGTGCTCCATTGCATGGTATCTCCTACCAGGACCCTCCTTGTATATACTTGCAGGGGGTTGCGGGGTTTAGGAATTTAGGGATTTAGGGCTTAAGGTCCCTAAGCCTAAACCCTAAGGCCTAAATCCCTAAACCCCAAACCCCTAAAACCCTAACCCCAAGCCCCTAAACCCAAAACCCCTAAACCCCTAAACCCCAAACCCCTAAAACCCTAACCCCAAACCCCTAAACCCCAAACCCCTAAACCCCTAAACCCCAAACCAAGGTAGATGTAGATGGAGGGTCGAGGTAGAGCCTTGATTTGTGTGTATTTGGTGTTTTTTTTCTAAATGAAGGGGGGGCAGGGTTTAGGGTGTGGGGGAGGAGTACCATTTCAGGAGTTCCCTTAATAAGGATTATAGTTTTTGGTCCTCTATATTGGGCGCCCCCCATTTATGGAAACTACTATGTGGACCTCTAGTAAGCGGAATTGTTCTTAGGGTTCGGGGCTTGGAAGGATTCAGGATTACATTGGGCTTTGGATTCTTTAAGGTTTGCAGGCTAGGGTTTGAGATTAGGTGCTGGTGTTTTTAGGGGTCCAGGATTTCAGTCTAGGGCTGGAATTTAGGAGATACTGTGAATGGAAAAAGTCTTGCACCACTTTATATATTTTATACCCCAGGAATTGCACATTTTGGGGATCTTAGGTAATGCAAGATTTGCCGTAAGCCTCAAACAATAATCCTGAACCCCAAACCCTCCCCCTGGAGATTTGGGGTCTAATGGCTTAGGGGCAAGTTACGGCTGTCGGGCTTAATCTGCTGGACGTTGAACCACAGGGTGTCACTATACAGCGTAAGTCTGCGACAGCGCTCCTCCTTGGAAGGGTCTTTGTTTCTTAAGTCGCAAGTTGGGAACTATTGCGCAGGCCTTCAGCTTCCCCGGTTTACTGACAAACTATTTGGTAGCGTGCCTAAGTAGAGGGGCCCCAATATAGACCCCAAAATACTATGATCATTATGATTGGGACCCCCGAAATGGTACCCCTAATTTTAGGAAACCCCATTTGAATTTTCTTGTAAAATCTAGCTTGGGCTCAAGCATTCGGAACATTGCCACCTGAAGCCTACATCCTACGCGGTCCTACGCCCCACTCAACAACCACCCTGTCAGGATGTGTGGCATAGGATGCAACACCCGGATTCACCGTCCCTGCAACGGTCGATCCTTGTTGCTCTCGTCAACCTTGACTGCACGCTCGGCACAAGGGTCCAGAAATTCAGGTGTCACGAACAAATTGGTAATTTGGCTGGCTACATAGACTGAAGATGGCGAGGTGCCGTTTATGGGGGGTCATACGAAACAATTCCGTCAAAATACCAACTTGGTTGCAGGGTTGGGGGACTTGCGTTCAGAAGGATGAGCTAACGGCAAGACACAACGTGCAGTGTTTTGGATGCAGGGTGCAGGCACAGGAAGGATAAATGGTACACGGCAATCATAAAGTGGGCTACACGTAGGATAACTATAGGTAGGGCTCAATATACCCTAAACCCTAAACCCTAGACCTAAACCCTAAACCCCTAAACCCGTAACCCTAAACCCCTAAACCCTAAACCCTAAACCTAAACCAAGCAACTCCCTGTGTCTTGGCCTTTATTCCACTATTTCACAATCAAGAAGAACAGCAGGTTGCCGCTAAGCAGTTCGAGCCACAATGAAGCATATAAGCAGAAAGAATCCATATGAGATTTTTGCGGGATATGTACCCCATATTGGAATGGCAAACTCGCAGGCAGTTGGTAATAAAGAAACCAGGTGCAGGCTTTGTGGCTGAGAGTGAAATTCCAAAAAAAGAGATCGGCTACAAGGCCCAAAGCTCAGACACTTTTTGCATAATCCATAAGATGAACCTGTCTTACCCTAGAAGCCCAGTTACCTATATATTGGGTTCCTGTCCTTAAGTCCCTATATGAATTTATAATATCTATAACCGAAGGACCTACTATATGGGTACCTGGGCTTCTAGGGTTAGACATGTACATGGAGGGTTGTAGCAATTCTGATCCGCCTTCTGGCGGGCCAAGTACAAGGGGCCATATTACAGTGTGGAGCTTTAGGGGATCCATGATTGTGGCAACTCCTCACGTGGTTGGTCTGGAGAATTCCTGGACTTGCATGCTCTCGCAGTACCTCATATAATCCTTTCCCTACTATGTTTCCATTCCATCTGTCATCTTCCATTTCATTCGGCACTATTGCTAACCCTAAACCCTAAACCCTATGAACCCTAAACCCTATAAACCCTAAACCCTATACCCTAAACCCTAAACCCAAAAGGCCAATCCCAAATCCATTCTGCCAAGGGGCCTCCTCCACCTTTTCTGCGACGTGCACCCGCATGGCCTTCTGCCACAGGGTTCCAAGTCACCTCGACCAGACAGAACTGAAGCTGCCCTTTAAGGGTTTAGGGTTTACATAGGGATAATGGAAAATATCATGGAAACTACTATACCACAGGGGCTATATAGTGGTTATTTTGGGATAAAGGAAAATAGAATGGAAACTACTGGTTTAGGGTTTCGAGTTTTAGGGTTTTTTTAGTTTAGGGGTGGTACCCTGCCACAAACTACTTTGTGGTATCTTTTCAGGGTTTATAATAAGCGCAAACAGGACACCAACTAGACCCCACGGAACGGGAAACCCCAAACTAAACATCTCAACCCTCAGGTAAACTCCCCTGCGAAACTACGAACCAACAGAGCTCAAACTGTAGCTTAGCCGAAGGGGCCAAGTAGCCAACAATCACCTTGCCCACCAAGCCAGCACTACAATTACCCTAAGGATCCAAGTACCCAATAACCATATACTTCCCCAAAACCTGCACTACAATTGCTACAGTATTACCCAAATCCCAAGTACCTTATTATTGGGTACTTGGACCCTTAGGGGTACTACTGGCAAAACCGCACGTAGGCAATTATTGGGTGCATGGACCCGGTACCCTAAACCCCATCTAGCCTTATATATCCCAGGAACCCCAGCGTCCCAGACGCCCAATGCACCTGTACTTTGGTTTAAGACAAAGTTCCTCAAATAGATCTATGTTAGTTTTCGGAATGAATTTTCCGTAACAAGATATAGCTTTTTCAGAACACCAATTTACCTGCAAAATCTCTCTTCCACTGCTCGCTAGCACGGAGAACCCAAGCGGCTGGTCTTCTGGCCAAATCTCACTCACCCTTCATGTTCTTACAGTTATGCTCCCCAAACCCTGAACCCTAAACCACTAAACCCTTAAACCCCTAAAAACTAAACCCTTAAACCCCTAACCCCTAAACCCTCAAACCCTAAACCCTTGGGAGCTTGTGGGGGTTTGCTCTCCGGCTTCAAGCTGCGAGCTCCGCGGTCACCACTTGTTTTGCGTACCCCTTTAGACCTGTCAAGATCCCTACGGTTCATGAACAATCCAATCCACAGGGAGCCCAAGAATTGTAGAGAATTGCGAAAGTAGTGCAACCTTGCACCAAGCTCCAAATAGTTATCATCAGGGAGTTTTCCGACCCAAAACCTGGGGTGACAAACATGAAGGGTACAAATTCAAGTCTTTGATATCACATACACACTAAAAGCCTAACTAAGGATTACCAAGCGCAGGTATAGAAGTATAACCCCAAGCCCTAGACATCCAGAGACTCGGAGAGAAAACAAAGGGATACAAAAGGTTCAATGGGCTAATAGAGGGATAAATCCTAAACCCTAGACCCTGCATCCCTAAACCCTAAATCCCTATACCCTAGACCCTAAACCCTAAATCCTGAATCCCTAATCCCTAAACCCTAAGCCTAAACCCTGAACAACTAAATCCTAAATCCCCAAATTCCTAAGCCCTAAATCCCTAAATCCTAAATCC
>CAJNIZ010004988.1:172-11216 GCA_905231905.1 Symbiodinium pilosum | reverse complement strand
GGTTTAGGGTTGAGGGTTAGGGCTCAAACCTTAGGGGCTTGAGATTGCGGAGTTTTGGTTTTGGGGGTTGAGGCCTCAGAGCTCGGGGCTCAGGATTTGGTGGCTCAACTCTCTGTGCCCGATGTAGGGATTGGGTTTCCCAAAATTAGGGTCCCTTTTTGGGAAGGTCCTTCAACAAGAGTTATAGTTTTTAAGTGTCTAGGTTGGAGTCCCCATATTTATGGAAACTACCAGATGCAATTTGCAGCATCAGTGCCAGATACCTGAACCCTAAGTTTTTCAACCCTAGACCCTAAGTTTTTTAATAAACCCTAAACCCTAAGTTTGTGAACGGGGGGAGGATGGGACTGGTGGATCTGGGGATGGAGTGCCCGTGTCCCACCCTGAATGCCTTCAGTTTAGTAAACTTTTGCTTCGTATAATTATAACCCTAGGGCTCCTAGTCTATAAAAAAATTGCTACATTGAGGGTCCCAGAACTCCATAATCATATACTTACCCCAAAACCTGTACTAGAATCAGTATTACCCTGCGCTAAGCATCTAAGGATTCATATTTGAAGGATTTTGGGCCTTAGACAATACTATATAAGGATTTTGAATGATTTTGATGCTTAAGGTTATAAGGTAGAACCACTGAGAATTAGGTAGAGGAAGTTAAAGGTGGAGCTTGCTTACTTGCAGACTACCAGGATTTTGTACAAAGGGAATAAGGGAATATAATCCCTATATAACATATTCCCATACTCCATACCAAGCCCCAGTAAGTTATAGTAGTCCCTCTAGAAAAATTCTGCCTTGCCTGCTAACGAGAGGCAAGTAGATCCCTCATCCTACGGACTGCACAGATCACCAAAACGCGATTTAGGGTTTAGGGTTTAGGCACAAGGTCGAGAGCTGGGCCCTGCAAAAGCGAGAACTGACCACATACGCACCAAAAAGACAAATGTAATCTTAAGAGCTCCTTAAACCCCAAACCCTAAACCCCAAACCCTAAACCCTATAACCCTATAACCCTAAACCTCAAACCCTAAACCCTAAACCCTAAGCCCTGAACCGTTTTCGAGGCTACAGTGCTGCCATCAGTTCCTTGGAGAAGCTGGGTTGCTGTTAAGGAGTTTAATTTAATTAATATGGGTAGTTCCCAAAATTAGGGGTACCTTTTGGGGGGTCTCAATAATAAGGATTATAGTATTTTGGAGTCTATATTGGGGTCCCCATATTTTGGGAAACTACCTATATATTCCCATCATGGTAGCCCCAAACCCTAAGCCCTGAACCCTACATACCTTAAGCCCTAAGCCCCATATAGACCCATTTTAGTAACTTACTTTAAGTTCCTTAACAGCAACCCAGGAAGGGAGGTGAGTGGCAGCTAGCGATGCACCTCTTCCACTCCATGGGCACCGCCACCGTAGCGCCGGACACCCGGGGTGTACCTACACCCCGATACTGTACCCTAACCCGTTTTCAGGATGCTTAACTTTATGCTTAGTGTCCCATATCTATATATATATGATATTATATATATATATACACACACTCTAAACCTCAAACCCTGAACCCCCAAGAGCCCTAAAAAGGGTCAGGGTTTACAGATCTAGGTAGCATTACCTAAACCCCCAAGAATATGTAACAATGTAAAATAACAGCCCCAAATCCCTAAAAACAGCCCTAAAGGCCATTATTTTACCTACTTTTGGGGTCCAGGTAAGGCTTTAGGGAGCTTGAAGAGAATACTGCGACGCTTGGCCTGGTGTAAAGGTAGATATCATCTGTAGGGTTTTAGGGTTTTAGGGTTTTAGGGTTCAGGGTTTTAGGGCTTTAGGGTTTAGGGTTCAGGGTTTAGGGATTTGAGGTTTAGGGTGTGCCATAGTGCCACTGCTCGACCCACCCATGAAGTGGTCGTGGGTCGAGCCGTCCTCGTGTCGTGGAACCCACCCGCAGCCACCCAGAGCAAAACCTTTCACGGGTTTTGTGCCGCGTGCTCCTTTTCACAGGAGGCACGGCGACGGCGTGTTGTGGTCTCGTGGCGCTTTGGTGGGTGGCCCGTGACATGTTCAGACCGGAGAGAAGGCTGCCGAGCAGGGCAGGCACTCCATGCCCCTGGCAGGCCGCTCCACGCCCCTGGCAGGGCGCTGCGGTAGGGCGGTTTGGCAGCAACGCCCCCCCCTCACAAAAGCATGGCGCAGACGGAGGTGGTTTGCATGGGACACGCTAGTGGCGGTTTGGTGGGTGGCCAGAAGTCATCGGAGAGAAGGACGCCCCTGGTGGGCCGCTCCACGCGCCTGGTGGGGCGCTGCGGTAGGGCGGTTTGGCAGCAACCTTTTCAGAAAAGCATGACGCAGACGGCTTGGCGCAGCTGCTGTTTTGCTGGGCACGGTCGCCCTGCCGTGGCCCAGGTCACCCCGCCAGGGTCGTCCGCCGAGCTGGGGAACAGGCGGACAAGCACAGCAGACGACGCCAGGGTCGTCCGCCGTGCTTTGGCGGGGCAGCGCTGGGCAACAGGCAGACAAGCACGGCGGACGACCCTGGCGGCGAAGTGGGGCGACCCTGGCCAATCCACGGCCCGCAATGATGCGAAGTTGGCGGACGATCCCTGGCAGGGTTGCCCGTAAGAGAGGCTGGCAGCAAGGCCAACCGGACACTTCTAGTTTGCTGGACACGGACCCGTAACAGAAGAGCTGGGCGACAGGGGCGGGGCACGCCCAGGTCACCTTGACCCGTTAGAGAAGCTAGGCACGGACGGTTAGAGCTATCTCCTGGGCACAGCCGATGACCTTGGCAGAATACTGCCGCGGATGTTGTGGCGCCGGCCACTGCCTTCCCAGAATCGTCCCTCGCTTTGGCCAGGGTTGGGAGGGTCGTCCGCTCTGTGTGTTTGTTGCCCAGCTTCTGTTACGGGACGGTGCCACTGCGGGTCTGCCAGGCTTCGCCAGCTCCCGGCGTCCGCGGCAGTATTTTGCCAGGGTCATCGGCTAGACGGATGACCTGGCAAGAGAGGAAGGCCTGGCGGCGCCGTGGGCGCGACCCTGCCAACACCTGGCTGTGTTGCGAGGATTCTTGCGGTTTGCTGGGCACGGTCGGAAGAGCTGGGCAACAGGGGCGGGGCATCCGGGACCTACAACGCGCATAGATCGTGCGCGCGGAGGTCCGGGCCCGCGGTTTGGCGGGGCACGATGATCCGGCGAGCCTGGCGGCACCGGCCCAGCTTTGCTGCGACAGGTGGCAAAGGTCTGTGGAGAAACGACGCTGGCGGGGCAGTGGCCTGGTGGCGAAGGCCTGGCCATCCTCACCACGAGCAGTGTGGTGCGTGGTTGGCGCAGACGACCCTGGCGGGGGCTGGGGCACTGACCCGTAACAGAAGAGCTAAGCACGGACGATCCGGGACCTGTGGCTCAGGTCACCTTGACCCGTTAGAGAAGCTGGGCAACAACCGGACAATGGCGGATGGTCTGGCGTGGCACCGTAATAAAGCTGCTCGTCCTGTTCGGGGAGGCACCGGCCCGGGCCCTCTCCTGAAATACTGCTGCGGACGCCGGGAGCTGGGGCAGATGCCTAACAAAAGGGTAGGCGACCCTGGCGGGGCCGCCAGCGGCACTCCCCCGCTAGCCCAATTTTAATATTGCTCCATCAGAGCTGCAGAATGCAGCGCTATCGTGGTGAGATGGCACTGGCCTCCCCCGCAAGGAGAGAAGCATCCGCGACCAGCCCTAGCGGAGCTTGGTGGGGTGGTGACCCAGCAGCACGCAGGCGACGCGGCAGTAACTGGCGATGAAAACGAGTGCTGTTTTGGCCTATTAGCCTTCACAGACAAGGAACGTACTTGAATTGGCCTCCGTGCTTTCGCGGGGCACTGACCCGGGGACCACCCCTAGCAGAGTTTGGCCCCTTACAGAATGTGGACTTTGGCAGAAGCACGGGGCAGGTCTCATTGACCCGTAAGAGAAGCATCGGGACCACCCCATATAGCGGAGCCTGGCGGACCCCTGGCTGGCCGGGACTTTGGCAGGGACAAACGCGGCGGACGTGGCGGGGCAGTGGCTGGGTGGCGAAGGCCTGGCTGGCACGGCGCACAAGAGCCTGGCAGGTCTTGTGCAGCCCCTTTCAGAGCGACTCGGTCTGGCTGAAAACGTAGTGCTGTTTTGGGGAGCTCCGATTGGCCTTCACAGACAAGGACGAAACGTACTTGAATGCTTTTGCAGGCCACTAACCCGTGAGAGAAGCATCCAGGACCACCCCTAGCGGAGCTTGGCTGGCGGGGCTGGCCCGTATAAGAGGGAAAACGGACGACCCTGGCGGGGCAGTGGCCTGGGTGGCGAAGGCCTGGCCGGCGAAGCTGGCGGGCGACCCTAAAGAAGCACGACGGAGGCAGAAGCACGGCGCACAACCTGGCGGGGCGGCAAGGTGGAGGACAGTGATCCGAAGTTGCAGGTCATGAAGGTCTGGCGGGGCAGGGCCTGGCAGGCGACCAGGCCGTGGAGGATCCGGGTCCAGCCCATAACCCTGGCAAAAGACTGCCGCGGACGCTGGGAGCTGGCGAAGCCTGGCAGGCAGATGCCGAACAAAAGCCGGCGCAAGAGGTCGGCAGGCGACCCTGGCGCGCCAGCGGCCGGCACTCCCCCGCCAGGTTGTGCGCTGGGAGAGAAGGGTACCCAATTTTACTATTGCTCCATCGAGAGAGATAGAAGTCAGGCTTGGTTGGGCAGCTCTCAAAGCGGTAGCGTGAGATGGCACTGGCCTCCCCGCAAAAAGGCCTTACTGGATTTTAATATTGCTCCATCAGAGCTGCAGAATGCAGCGGTAGCGTGAGATGGCACTGGCCTCCCCCGCAAGGAGAGAAGCATCCGCGACCAGCCCTAGCGGAGCTTGGTGGTGGTGACCCAGCAGCACGCAGGCGACGCGGCAGAAACTGGCGATGAAAACGAGTGCTGTTTTGGCCTATTAGCCTTCACAGACAAGGAACGTACTTGAATTGGCCTCCGTGCTTTCGCGGGGCACTGACCCGGGGACCACCCCTAGCAGAGTTTGGCCCCTTACAGAACGGTGGACTTTGGCAGAAGCACGGGGCAGGTCTCATTGACCCGTAAGAGAAGCATCCGGGACCACCCCATATAGCGGAGCCTGGCGGACGACCCTGGCTGGCCGGGACCGACCGGGCTTGGCTGAAAACGTAGTGCTGTTTTGGGGAGCTCCGATTGGCCTTCACAGACAAGGACGAAACGTACTTGAATTGGCCTCCGTGCTTTTGCGGGCGAGAAGCATCCAGGACCACCCCTAGCGGAGCTTGGCGGACGACCCTGGCGGGGCTGGCCCGTATAAGAGGGAAAACGGACGACCCTGGCGGGGCAGTGGCCTGGGTGGCGAAGGCCTGGCCGGCGAAGCTGGCGGGCGACCCTAAGAAGCACGACGGAGGCAGAAGCACGGCGCACAATAAGGCCTGGAGGACAGTGATCCGAAGTTGCAGGGTCATGAAGGTCTGGCGGGACAAGCACGACGACCCTGGCGGGGCAGGGCCTGGCAGGCGACCAGGCCGTGGAGGATCCGGGTCCAGCCCATAACCCTGGCAAAAGACTGCCGCGGACGCCGGGAGCTGGCGAAGCCTGGCGGGCAGATGCCGAACAAAAGCCGGCGGCAGGCGACCCTGGCAGGGGCCGCACTCCCCGCCAGGGTTGTGCGCTGGGAGATAAGGGTACCCAATTTTACTATTGCTCCATCGAGAGAGATAGAAGTCAGGCTTGGTTGGGCTCGATCTGCAGAATGCAGCTCTCGAAGCGGTAGCGTGAGATGGCACTGGCCTCCCCGGGGGGAGGCCTTACTGGTTTAGGGTTCAGGGTTTTAGGGTTCAGGGTTTTGGGGTTTAGGATTAATTCTAGCCCCAGGATATGGATTCTGTAATGACATTGACACCGTGGGGTTTACCGTTTCGAGGCGTTGCAGGATTACAGTTCTTCTTCTGACTGCATTGACATCAGAAGTCTTGGTGTTCAGCAAAAGCAACCCCAAACCACCCCAAACCCGAACCCAGCCTCCCTCTAAGAGTTACAGGGGTTTCCAAAAACCAGCGGGTTAGGGTTTAGGGTTTAGGATTTAAGGTTTAGGGTTCAGGGTTTAGGGCTTCGTAGAATTTCTGCCTAATTATCAGATCACAAATTCACAGTATTGTCGTCTTGAGTTCCTTGCAAAAGTAGAGTACAGGGCAATCCCCTCCGCCTAATATTAAAACTCTCCCACTCCGCTCATATTCAGTATTCTCACTATAACATACTCTAATATAAGACAATATAGCACAGTGGACATATTTGCAATTAGACTAGTGCGCGATTTTCATGGTTAGCGGGAGGTGATTACTTCAAATGGACGACTGATACGGGTCATCGTCCCAACTCATCTTTTGGGTTTAGGCTTCAGGGTTTAGGGCTGAATCCCGCAGGACGTCATCATCTACAACTCCACCATCAGCTGCTGTGACAAAGGTGGGTTTCGGGGTCGGGTCACAGTTTTTGCACAAGCCCTAAACCCTGATCAGCGTCAAATGTAGGTAATGCAGCTTCTGAGGTCAGAACCTTAAGCCTTGAACCCTACCCAGAGGGTCCAAATACCCGATAATTAGGTACTTGGGTTTTGGGTAATACAGGTTTTGGGTAAGTATATGATTATTAGGTGCTTGGACCCTTAGGGCTAAATCATAAATTACCCAGTTACTATGCACCCTTCAATGCAGGATCCTAGTATACCGGTTATCAATTTCTACAACCCTACACAACCAACCACGGACCTAAGAGCCCCAAATCCTTGACCCTAAGGGTTCAAGTACCTAATAATCATATACTTACCCAAACCCTGTACTATAATGACCATTGACCAAAATCCAAGTACCTACTTATTGGGTACTCGGACCCTAAACCCTAAACCCTACGTAAACCCTAGACATACATATATCCCTATATATCCCCTTTAAAGGGACCTAATTCTTGGGTATTTGGACCCTCTGGATAACTTAATGGGACCACAGCTAGGACCTCAGCTACGCAGACCTCTTTGGAATGTTTAGGGTTTAGGGTTTAAAGTTTAGGGTTGAGGGTTCAGGGTTCAGGGTTCAGGGTTTAGGGTTTAGGGTTTAGGGTGACCTCGTTTCAATGTGGCAGTGTCCTAAAATAGGGGTAAAGTCCCCCTTAAGTAGATAGAATATGGCTTTGGGTATATTATAACAAGATCCCTATATACCCCTTATTCTTTCTACTCAAGGGGGACTATACCTCAATAGAGATCCCAAAATACGATAATCCCTATTACGCGGTCTAGGGATTGGGGTCTAGGGCTTAGACCCCCGAATACTATAGTCCTTAATATGGAACCCCCCAAAAAGTCACCCTAACTTTGGGAAAAACCATGTTTCTAGCCAATGTATTTCGAGAACGATGTTTGGGTAGCTATCCCTAGGGCTCCAATTGGCCCAATGTAGGTACTATTTATAGACATTGGGGCCCAATGTGGGCATTATTTATAGACATGAAGCCCCAGGGTGTAGGTTCTGAAAAGAGTTTGCGCTTGACTGCTAGGCGGGCAATGGCAGGACGCATTGCGCCCCTTGGCTGCCGAGATGCGGGGACGTCCCAAAGTTGCAGGTCCCTTTCAAGGGGTTAATAGGCGATATATGAGGGTTCATATAGGGTTTAGGGTTTAGGGCTTCCAAAAGATTAGGGGGTTTCTTGTTGCGTGTCCCCATAATGAGGCTCATAGCATTTTGGGGGCTATATTGGGGTTCCCGCTATTTTTTTGGCAACTACCATGTAGCTTGCAAAGGCGCAGGCTTTGCCTGCAAACCACAAATGCTTTCAAAAACCCTAAACCCTTAACCCTAAGCCCTGTTCCTGGAGCCTTCTACTCGGAAGCCAGAACCTCAGGCTCAAAGTAGACCATATCCACAGACTTTAAAGGCCTGGTGAGTCCCAGCATACAGTAGAGATCAGCAAGTTCGAAATGTTCCTGAAGACTCAGAAAGAGGGACGCTTGGCAGAATTCCTGCTGCTTCCATGTCCCAGTGTTGCTCCTAAACACCCTACACTGAAGACCCTAGTCGCCTACCTGAGCCTCAAACGTATGTAGAACAGCATCACCTTGTTGGCCAGTTTCAGGGGTTTCCGGCCAGGATGTCACTTGTCTGGGTGAGTGTAGGGCAAGTTGTGACGGGATCCCCGGACCTGCCCCAAATGGCAAGCTTAGGGTTTTGGTGTTCAGGGTTTACCTGGACCCCAAAAGTATGTAAAATAATGGCCTTTAGGGCTGTTATTATGGGTTTAGGGCCATTATTTTACATACTTTTCGGGTTTATGTGGTAGTTTCCCAAAATAGGGGGACCCCAAAAATAGACCCCCAAATACTATAGTCCTTATTATGGGGACCCCCAAAAAGGGTACTGGGAAACCTCCATGTGGTGATACAAGCAATGGTCCCAGAATGGATGACTTTCAGGCTCTGGAATGGTTCTGTTGGCCAGAAAGGCTCTAAATCCTAAAACCCTAAAGCATTCACTTGGATTTAGGGTTTAGGGTCTAGGGTTTAGGGTTGGGTTTAGGGTTTAGGGTACCTTAAACCCTAAAACCTTAAAACCCAAACCCTAAGAGCCTAAACCCCAAAACCTTGAACCCTGAACCCTAAAAGCCTTAAACCCTTAAACCCTCAACTCTGAGGGTTGCCGAGGCTTGTTTCACAGCTTGCCCACGGCCAAGCTTTCTCCTGACGTCATCAGCCACTCTACCCTCCATTGACGGCTTAGGGTTCTGGAATTTCAGAGTTGGGGTTTGGGGGTTGAGGGCTAAACCCCTGCGCCCTTAAAACCCTCAGAAAAATAGGCACCATGCCACTATGCCAGCGTGCAGGGTTTCTTTGCAAGGCCTTCCAAGCTAGGCGCCGTAATATAATCTGCAACCGAAAGGGGCCCAGATTTTTGAGAACAGCCCATATATTCAATCATTAGGTACTTGAGGTTAGGGTAACTGTAGTTATGGTACAGGTTTTCGGTATGCATGACCATTGAGTACTTGGACCTTTAGGGTAAGCTTTTGAGGTTGATTCATTGATGGATCAGGTGCTCGAATCGAGCACCTGTATTACCCAATAGAATCCTTTATTACCCAATATAACCCTATATTACCCTATATAACCCTAAATTACCCAATATAACCCTATATTACCCCATACAACCCTATATTACCCTATATAACCCTATATTACCCAAGGGTTTTCTGATGGGGGTCTCAGTGGAGGTCTTGCAGGGCTTCGCGGTGAAGTTTAGAGTTGGAGTTGGGGCATATAACATTTTCAAATAATGTATATATTATATTGGGTAATATAAGGGTTATATAAGGTAATATAGGGCTATGTAAGGTAATATGGGGTAATATAGGGTTATATTGGGTCATATAAGGTTATATAGGGTGATATGGGGCAACGTGGGGTGTCGAGAAAGAGACGCAGAGTCTTGAGCAAGAAGTTTTTCTTCCCAGGTATGGGCCTTGACCCTAAACGTTAAACCCTTAAACTGCGCACGCTGTAATGTATGGCGCAGGGTGAGGGATGGACCCCCAGGCCAAAAACCCTCTATCCACACCATACGCTGGATACTATTGGAATCTGCATGGCCTTTAGTACATCATATTCTGGGAATTGCGACATTCCAGTGTAGCGCGATTAATGCGGGCTGTCTAGCCTCAACAGAATGACCGAGGTTCATTGTTGACCCCGCCGCATCTTCGCAGGAATTCGGCCGAACAGGGCGGCGCAAAAGCCCGAATGTCTTGCCAGTATCATATACTAATAGTCTTTATGTAACTAGAGCTTAATTAATATAATACCCGGCCACAAACTGGATGACCCACTGAATCTTAGATTAAGCGCTAAACCTCTAAAACTTTCAACACCATTGCTTTAAGCTCCCCATTGCTCAACCCTCAGCCTTTACCTTTACATACACCATGCAATCAAAGGGTCCATGTAGCTTTATAGTATAGACAGCATATGCTTTAGGACTTACGGTTTAGGGTAGCTATAGTATATGCCTGGGCCCTGAAGTATTTGTAGAGGAAGCCCTTCGGGACCCAAGTATATACCATACACCTACATGGACCCTTTGGGGCACCCGTTTCCGGCAACCGGTCTCGTTCTGGGCCGTTCTTTTGGATCTCTTTCCCCTTACCCTCGCTGGGGCTCATTACCCTAAACCCTAAACCCTTTTCTTTTTAGTTTGAAAGGGCCTCAAAGGCAAAACCCTAAACTCTCAACCCTAAGCTTGGCATTCTAGGTCTTAGGGTTTAGGGCCTAGGACTCCACATAGCCCAAAGTAGGCAACTTGTTCGAGTTCAAGGCCCAACGTAGATAGCAGTTGTAGGCTTCGATCCCCCAAGCAGGGGTAGGTTTGGACATCTCTGTTGATAGTCGATACCTTTGGGACCTTCATATAAAGTCAGGAAAAACTGTTTTTGATGTTTAGCAACTAACTTTGAGGCCTTCAGAGTCCCTGCCATAGAGCCATGGAATTTGATGAGTTAGTTAGCTGGAATGGCTTCAAACACTAAACCCAGTCCTAGGCTACAATGCCACCATGAATGCGTGCGCGCTGCTGGCCTGCCGTTGGTATTTAGGGTTTTGGGTTTACTATAGACCTCCGGAATTCCCATAGTCACTGCCTGCAGACCCACAATTGTTGGGTGGTTAAAGGCCATTCTTGTAGTCATTGGAGACATGAAGGTACATGCTTTGGGATTTAGTGATTAGAGGGAATGAATTGGAAGAAGAAGATGGGAACATGGACAGTGCGTTCAATGTAGGGGCTTTGATATGGGTGCATATCGGAAAAAACCGAAACTGTCGAGTTTTCTTCCGTACAATCCTTGTACGCATGGTAGAAGTACTCCGAACCCAGGCCACGTTAAGTAGCCGAAAACGGACGCTAAACCCCAAACCGCGTGACGTAAAACGTGAGATTTGGTTCCTCACTAGCATACTACGACAGAAAGGGTTGAGGGTTGGGGGGGGGGGGGGGGG
>CAJNIZ010004987.1:0-19908 GCA_905231905.1 Symbiodinium pilosum | reverse complement strand
GGCTTAGGGTTTACAGGGTTCAGGGTTTGGGGTTTAGGGTTAGGATTCAGGGCGGGTCTGGTGTCTATACCTTCACGATTACAGTTTAGGGATCGAGGAGTCTAGGGAAGAGAGGTCATTCAGGTGGAAAGGGTTCCTGGAATTAAGGAGCGAGGCTTAATTGGTTTAGTGCTTACCACCCTCCCATACTGACATTGAACTCCATGCAGCCGTGATTTAAGAAGCACACCTGTCTTACCTCACCTCAAAACCTCATACATACTCCAAACCCTGAGCCCTAAACCCTAACACCTTAAAACGAAAATCCTAAACCTTAAACCCTAAACCCAAAACACAAAGCCCTAATGAAACCTTGAACCCTGGGCTCCGGACCGCAACACTCCCTAAGGATCCAATTTACCCAAAACCCGTACTGCAATTAGTATTACCCCAAACCCGAATATCTAATTATTGGGTACTTGGACCCCAAACCCTAAACCCTATATACCCTTACATACCCTTATATATCCCCCTTAAACGGTATCTAATAAGTGGGTACTCGGAGCCTGAGGGACTAGTGTGGCCCTGCCACAGAGTTTCGTTGGTACAAACACACAACTGAAAAGCTCCTACTGGTCCACCTTGGGCTGGACAAGCCCTTATACATGGTCGTTTAGGGTTTAGCGTTTAGGGTTTAGTGAATGATGTTGTAGCCCTGCCGTCCGCAAGCCGTAAACTCGGTAAACCAAAACCCTAGAAAATCCGTTCTTACCTCCACAGCAATCCACCAAGCTAGCCACGTCCCTTAAAAAAAGACAAGCTTGCCTGTAGCACTCAACAATTCGATGTAGGTAGCCTTCTTGGAGCTAGTAGACCCTTATTCTAGTCTGCGAGTACTTCGCAGATAACCTCTTGCTTTCATCGAGCAAAATGTAACTGTCCTGACAAGACCATTTCACAGAAATTGAAGGGGGGATCCCCTCTCTCCTTGCAGACAAAAGGTTTTCAAAAGCCTCGAAAGCGGAACCCCGCCTTCTGAACCCCCCAAACCCTAAACTCTAATCTCGAAATTGCTATATACCGTCTATAGAAGCCACGTCAGAATTTAGGGTTTAGGGTTTAGGGTTTACGCGGTTTAGGGTTNNTTTAGGGTTTAGGGTTTCCCATAAGCTCTTGAATGGGACCCCCGAAGCCATAAACCTTGTAGCCCATAAGAAAACCCCGCATCCTTGAGCAGCTCATCTCGCAGAGGGCCACGGACGTAGGCGGTGAAGGCATCCAGGGAGCCTGGGTTTAAGGTTTAGGGGCTTAGGGTTTAGGGTTTAGGGAATTGCATAAAGCAAGAGAGCTATAGTCTAAACTCCTAGTGTCCCCTTAATGATCCATAGAATATAGGGTTTAAGATTTAAGATTTAGGATTTAGGGTGTAGGGTCTAAACTCCGAGTATCCCCCTTGATAACCCTTACAATCCTCCCCTATATAATCCCCTTTAAGGAGTCTAGACTACAGCCCGTAGGTGATTCTGAGGGTCAAAGAACACATGTTTTGCCTAAGCGCATCCTGTATAGGGGTGGTTTTCAAAAGTATGGTCCCTTTTGGGGTACCCCAAAATATTAGGGGCCGTGTTCTGATGGATCCAAAAAGGGACCATGATTTTGACAACCACCCACAGGTATCTTGACCTCTTTGAAAATCGGTTGGGGTTGATAAGGGTTGCAGCGTAGGCGGCTGTAGCGGATTTAGAATTTTGTGGGCTTAAAGGCCGGGGCTGGGGGATTTAGGGTTTGCGGGATGTGGGAAGCTTGGGGGTTTGGCGTTCTGCTGGGTTGGGGTGCCATGGCATTGGAGCCCTGAGCGAAGTGTGTGTGCGTGGTTATTCCGCACTAAGAACCACAGGGAGCCTGCGAGCACTGATTAACGATAGTAGTTTCCATTTTCTTTTCCATTATCCCAATATAACCCCAAGATATACCCTATAATCCTTATACAATCCACTTTAGAAGCCTAGTTCACTAATTACCTAGATCATTTTCAGGTAGGGTTGGTAACCATTTAGGCTTCGCCTCTACATTTGGGTGTAGGGCTTAGGGGTAATTATTTAGGCACCTACGGTGCAGTTGGGTGATCAATTTGCTGGCTTTGAGAAGTGGAGACATGGGACATAGCTGCTCGGGTTGTGGACCTGCCAATAGCAACCCTAGAACGATTGAGGCACTTGTGTTGGCTATTGCCCCCCCCCCCACTCAGTGATAGCTGGCTACTATTCAGATTATAATTCTATATATAACCCTGAACCTAAACCCTAACCCCTATTATAGACTGTTGCTGGGTTGGAGCAATGCCCAACACTAATGAATGGTGGTTCACCTCTACACACTAAACCCGGTCATGAACTAATAAGCTCAAACAGACCTGTTTACCGCAGGACACCCAAGCCTTATAGAATATACTGCTGATACTAAAAACCTTGCATGACTTACTATACTAAAGTTAATTCGTGGGGCACTAGGCACTTTAGGCAATGCAGGATTTTCAGTATCCACCGTATCACTAGTGCCAGAGAGCTGCAGGGTGTGGGGTTTGAGGTGCGCATGTGCAGACCCACCAACACATGCAAACTGGGTTGCTGTCATCAAGCTTAACCTAAGTTACCATATATATATATGTATATATGTATATCTATATATGTATATGTATGTGTCTCTCTTCTCTCTCTCTCTCTCTCTCTGTGTCTCTCTGGCTTTCTCGTAAATAATGGGATTCTCTACCCAGAAAAGTTGTACAGGCTTGGCAGCAATGTGATCTTCCCCGAAGGTCTCACGTACGGACCTGTTTAATCACAACAGGGTGTTCCAGGTTTGTTATGCTGTAGGTTTTTAGGATTGCAAAGAAGTTAGGAGTGGAAGGATATATGCCTATAAATTTCACCTTGCAAGCCCCAACCCCCAAACCCTAAAGTTGATCAAGTGATATTTAACTTAGCTAACTTGGATAAGGCAAGCAGGGTTTGTCTTGGGCTTACAAAAGGGGTACATAGGAAGGAACATCTGTTAATATCTAGTAGCTGAGGTCTAGTGAGAAGACTGGTAGCCCTACAGTGGATGGAAGAAACCTTGCGTAACTTCGGACCTCCACGAAGACCAAAATTGTTGGGGTACACCCTATATTAGGTGATGCAGATTTTCTCTGTCCAGAGCGCCTCAAAATCCTAAGCCCTAAATCCTACAAACCCAAAACCCTAAACCCAAGTCAAGCAAGCTGCCATACCACTCTCGAATCGCGCTAAGGATGAAGTCGCGGTCCTTATATGAGCTTAAACTCCTAGTATCCCCTTTAATAATGGAGAATCAAATGGAAAAGAAAATGGAAAATGAAATGGAAACTGCTATATATAGGGTTATGCAGGGGATTATAGGGGATATAGTCTAAACTCCTAGTACCCGTTTTAATTACCCCCTAGAATATTCCCTTATATAATCCCCTTCTTAACCCCCTTCAGAGGGTCGAGACTATAGCTCATATGCATTCTCCTTGGGGTTTCCGGGCTTCTTTCTAAAAGACCTAGACCCCAAACCCTAAACCCTAGACCCTGAACCCTCAACCACAATTGCAAACTGCAGCTAAATTCCACTGTCTTAACTGAAAGGATATTTTCTGTGTGGGGAGGCAACGATTGACATGGCAGGTTTGAGTGGTGGTTCCGAGGATGCCTGCCTTTGGGGTTTAGGGTTTAGGGTTTATAGGTTTAGGGTTTATAGGTTTAGGGTTTAGGGTTTAATTGTAGGGTTTAGGGTTTAGGGTTTATAGGCTTTAGGCCTTAGAATTAGGGTTTATAGGTTTTAGGGCTTAGGATTTAGGGTTTAGGGCCATGCAAAACCCTAAGCTGATCGAATATAGCCCGTGAAGAACGCTCAGAGGATTCTGACCCAGGGGTGCATCAGCTCGAGTGGTGATCACGGGGATTATACAGGGATTGTCGTAAGGATTCACTCCGCCCATCCCCTCTCAGGCACCGGTAACTTGCCGCATGTTGGTATGCCTTGCGACTTAGGGCGTAAGGTCTTGGGTTCAGTTTTTAGGGCATACTTGCATAGACGTCACAAGCGCAAATAACAGTCATAACCTTGAACCCAATGCCAATATCATTGGTATGTGGGCTATGATGATCAGTATCATATTTGTTAAGTCGTTGTGCTCACTACAACTCGTGCTATTCGTAATCTTATTTCGTGTGTTTTCCAATGTGCCGTGACAGCTCTTCTCTGGGATTTGCTTGTGCCTTCAGTCGCTTTCAAAGGCTCCAACCAAGTGCCCCTAACATGGGCCCTTACCTGATTCCTAGGTCCTAACTATGGGCCATTAAGCTGCGCTTGGAAGGTTTTACAAAGTATTTATCATTTAGCTAAATGAGGACTCCAGGATCAAGGGCCCATACTGGGGGCCTGATTTTACAGTTATGGCTTCCACTTTTCTCAACTGACCATATAAACCAAACCCTGAAGCCACTTCTCATGTTTGCGTGTCAAGATTTCCAACACCACGCACGGAGCGTTTTTCCAATTTCGGGCTCACTGAGAACGTAGAGGGCCCAATACAGTGCCCCTCAATTACGGAATATACCCTCATTCATTCCAGTGATCCTCATATCAGTAAGGCAGATCCTTGATTAATGCAAAGAAGGGGTTGAGGCTACTTGCGAAGGATAATATTTCATGGATGCTCTTTTATACTCATTGGTGAAAAAATAACTGTCCTGGAGGGGGTTCAATTTGTGTTCCAAAAAAGATGCTCAGCTAAACCCTAAACCTGTATCATGCCATGTCGTATTCGTCCATTGTAATCAATCCCAAAGGGTCCATGTAGCTATATGGTAGATACTTGGGCCTTAAAGTAGGTATATGGGAGCCCCTTTGGGCCTTATGTATATACCATATACCTACATGGACCCTTTGGGAATATGCAGACTTGGAGCGACTTCTGAGCTCATGAGAGCCCTCAACCCTCAACACTACCTGAACCCTAAAAGTATGCAGAATACTAGCCTTTGGTCCGGTTTTCAAGTTTGAGCGCTATTACTTTGCCTACCTTGGGATGCAGGTAAGCCCTAAGCTTTTGAATGGAAATGCTACCAGGCGAGTCTAGGATTCAGGGTGGCCTGACATGGATCTTAGCCTTCACAGACACCAGACCAGCCGTGGTTTAAGGTTTAGGTTAGGGGGTTAGGGTTTAGGTTAAGGAGCTTAGTGTAAGTTACCATAGTATGGATATATTGTAAATCACAGGGTTTTCCCTATTTTAGGACATTCCAAGAAGTTCCTTAACAGCAACCCCCAGAAAGTGGAACTTGCAGGGTCAATAGCAAAACCTAAAACCCAAAACCCAAAACCCAACACCCGAAACCCTAAACCCAAAACCTTGAACCCTAACACTCTGCCAGTTTCTGAGCCGGCTCTCTAGCTCCCACCCTGGCTACTTGGAGGTTCAATCCCCTAAGGGTCCAAGGACCCAAATAATAGGCTCTGGGGTTTAGGGCTTAGGGTTTAGGCTCCCTTTGAAGGGAAGTATAGGAGGAAAAAAAGAAATATATGGGGACTATATAAGGGTCCAAGGACCCAAATAATAGGGTCTCAGGGCCTAAATACTATAATATTAATGGTATTTTGGGCCCTAAAGCACTGTTATTTGGGTCCATGGACCCTTAAGGATCGAATCCGATGAGGCCGGGTGACGGATTCCATTCGACACTGGGCAGCCGTCAGGTCGAAATTGTCCAGTTCGTTGAAAACCTGCGTTGCAACCGCTATGGGACAAAGGACGGAGAGCCGAAGAGCAAAAACCATGGAAGAGTAAATACCCTTGCACTGTCAGCTTAGTGCTTGAACTATTTAGAGTGGACTTCTAGATTCGAGATGAAAGCTTATATACCCACGTGAATGCAATGGGAATTAGCCAACCCGCTTACTCCTACAATGCTTATATAGATCATTATTGTACTGAGGTGCTTAAACACAAAAATCCTAATGCCCAAGATTTCCATCTCTGACTCCTCGATCCCAAGCCCTGTCATCCCTAGACCATACCCTAAGAGTCTAAGGACCCAAGTAACAGGGTCTTAGGGCCCAAATACTACACTATTCATGGTATTTGAACCCTAAAACCCTATTATCTGGGTCCTTGGACCCTTAGGATAAATCCTGATGCTCAAGCTCTCGCCACTGCTGATCGAAACCTTACACGGCAAGCAAAACGAAGATAGGGTGAGAGAACTACGAAGCTTAGGGCCACAGGATTTATAGGCTTACGGCATAGGAGTCTGAAGATTAAGAATTTAGTGTCCTGGTTTCCTTTGCAAGGACTTTCTCAGAGTCCGGGACCTCTCAGTACTGCGAATACCGTGGTTTTCTTGAGGAATCTCCAAGGAGACCCCATAAAATGCGGCCCCACATTTTGAGATCGTGAGGCCCTTAATTTTGATATGCACGCTGTACAAGGGATACATGACCTTCAGTCAAAAGCCCCAAGGGAGGAGTAGCTAGTAATTCCCTACTTGGGATTTGGGCAAGCACTGGTAACTGCCGTCTTCTCTTTGGGGAAGTATTGGATAGCAAACTTATAGAGGCTATCATTATCAGACTCAAAAACCTAAACCCTGAACTGACAAATACTTACTAACTGCCCTCGCCCTAAACCCTAAACCCTAAACCCTAAACCCAGTAGGGAAGTCGTTGACCTTCTTCCGAGCCTAAGGCCAAGGAGGGTGTCATGTATTGAGTAGCATCTAGCACTTGGGGTTCAGCATTGAGGTATCTGGGTCCTAAAGCCCTAGTATTTGAGTCCTTGGACCATAGGGGAAGGATTTTCAAGAGGGCTATGAGAGTTTTCATGCTAGCTTTGGGCAGGGCAACCCTGAAAAAGGCGCCTAACTTGTCCTAGCTCGTCTCATTCTAGGATATCATAGCAGGCTCTTATCCTAGTATGAGGCCCTAAGAGTCCAAGTAGTGCATAGTCATGCGCACACTTATCCAAAACCTGGACCAAAGTTCCAAGTACCAAGTTATTGAGTACATGGACCCTGAGGGAAGGCTATTCTGCCCCAACCCTCCCCCCCACGACCCTACACCCCGAATCATTCACCAAAATTGGCCTTTCTCTTCTGGGCCAAGTTCTTCCGCAGGGCATGGAAGACCCAGGCTAAAGGAATCAGCGCTGGAAGGATGCTGTAGACGCTCGGTCTGCCTGCCACTGGGCTTAGGCGTATTGGCTGAAGGCTATTGGGTTTAGGATTATTGCGTTAAGGGTTTAGGGTGGTGTAGACGCTCGGACTGCCTGCCACGTGGCTTTGGGTTTAGGGTTGGCCTTCAAGAAGGAGCGGGCACCAAAATGCACCGAAACAATTCTTCCCCTGTCATACGTAGCCATGAACTGGGGTTCTTAATTCTGAAAGCCCTCCCTGAGTCTTGAAGGGTTAGGAAAGGATTTCGGGCTTAGAGTTGAGGGCCTGGGGAGGCTTTTAGGACTACCTGGACGCCAAAAGTAGGCACAATAACAGCCCTGAACCCTTAATTAAACGCCATAAAGGCCACTAGTCTAATAGTCTACATACTCTTGGGGTCCAGGTATGTAAGGTTCAAGTGACGGTTTAGGGCGTAGCTTCGTGTTTAGTGCTTCTGGGCTCGGGCTTGAGGGTCTGGGGTTGTGGGTTGAGGGTTTAGAGTTTTGGGGGAAAGGGTTTAGGGTTTAGAGTTTGGGGGAAAGGGTTTAGGGTTTGGGGTTTGGGGTTTAGGGTCATGGGTCTAGGAGTTAGGTTTAGACACTACCGGGGCGGATCATCAGCTGTTGCAAATGGGTTGGATACAGGAATTTGGGCACTACCTTATACCCCTGTACTGCCGCATCCAGACTGCAAAGATCCGGCACAAAACCGGTGTGTTTACAAATGACCCCCCTGCATAGTAGGTATAACCCAACCAATCTGATGTGAGTGGAGTGAGAGCTACTCATGAACACCGAGGAGGAAAACAAAAATAGAACCCTTTTTTCCCAACTCCCCACGTCGAAATAAAGTCTTCTAACATCTTGAGAACATCGCTGCCCCAAACTTTCTGGCTCCTAAACCCTAAACCCTATTCAACCCTACTCTAGACCCGGAACCTCAAGCTCTGAATAACACCCAAAGTCTAAAACCTAAAAACCCCTGAACTCCAACTCAAAACGCCGAACCCTAAGCTGCCTAAACGAAACCTTGAATCCGGAACCACGTGGTTTACGGTGTATGGCTGTAGGGTTTATAGGGTTTGGGGTTTAGGGCCCTAAACCCTACATCCCGGCAATCCCGCCTCCTAACCTGATCACCAGCATGAACAGGACTATGGCTACGCAGCCGCCCAGCCACAAACACGCCACCCCCAGCCTGGTGTCGGATAGATAGGGTTAAGGTTTAAGGGTCTAGGATTGAAGAAGGGTCTAGAGTCTCGGGTTCAAGGTTCAGAGCGGTGTAGGGGTGAGGGTGTAGGATTTAAGGGTGCTGGGTAGGATGAAAGACAAATGCTTGGGGTGGAGGTTGTACGTCCCACTCCCGCACACATACCCATAATAACAGTCAGTCTTTAAACCTCGATATGCAGTATGGGCATATCTATATATATATATATCCCGTAAACCCTGAACTCTAATATGGGTACCTGGGAGGTCCAGGTAGCCCTAGACTCTGCTTTTGGGCTTGGAGTTTACGGCTTACAGGTCTAGGGGTTCGGGGTTCTGATTGTGGTTTGCAGGATGTGACGTACGTGTGTAAAGGGGACATAGGTACCCATTGGGGTAATTTTGGGTTTATTTTTTGGGATGATGCAAAAGAAACATTCTATCTACTATTTAGGGTTTAGGGTTTAGGGCTTAGATTGCAGAGCCCGTGCTGCGGACTCTCTCAGAATTTCTAACGGTGAGGACCGAGGGAAAAGCTCTCTGAATGCCCGTTGCTGAAGGACCCCTAATTATGCCCGAAACCCTAGGTTTCTGCAGTGTATCTTGATTCCATGTTTGGGGCCCAGGTGCCGGATTTGAGGAAAACCTAATTTCTGCAGGACATTCGGTCAATACGCATGCATGGAGCGTTTGATGTTGGGGACCAAAAACCACCAACGCGCACCTTTTTATGTTACCAGAGCCGCAGAGGCTGAATTACAAGATTTGGTCTGCTGAAAGCTGTTTGGGGTATTTAGGGTTTAGACGTATTGCAAGCTCCTACTCTGAATCTAATTCCTTCCTATCGATATAAGACACCACGCAGCCGTAATATCGAGTACTCCCCATAACAGATTTTGCATGCTGGGGAAATGTTGACCATTAAAGTGGTGCGTGTTTTCAATATTAGTTTTCAACATTAGTATGAAGGGATCAAGCGCATAAAGACCCTCCTTAATGAATTCTCTTATCAAAGCATCCCTAACTGAACCCTAAGATCTAGGCCCCAGCACCGAATTCCCACTACTCCTTATGAACCCTTGACCCTCAAGGGTCCATGTACCCATTAGTTGTAGTACAGGTTTGGGGTACGTATATGTACTTGGACCCTTGGCGTATAAAGCCCAATCCCTAAACCCTAAACCCTAAAGGCCAAACCCTAATCCATTAACCCCAAACCAGAAAACGTGTGAGCACAATTGCAAATCCTGCGTGTGAACGGCTTTTCCCGGCCGAGGAGCTCAACAAACAACGGAGCAAAACGAATCCTCTCAAAGATAGTATTAGGCCATTATTTGGGCTCTTGGGCTCCCACCAACACCTAGGTCAATGTTGATTGAAAGGCTTGCCTCTCCTCTGCATACAGCGACGTTTCGGGCTCCATGCTAGTTTGAGAGAGAATGAAATTTTCGGAGGGAAGGTAAAAGCACACGGATTGCAGGGCGTTTTGCTTTTCAGCTTGAAAGCATCAGGTTCCATACGGTTGACACTAAAATCCTTGCATGGTGTTTTTTCAAAAGCAAAGGTACCAATATGAAATACAAAGCCCTTCTTTAGGGACACATTGCTTGCTCTAGGTACTGCAATACTATAATTCCCAAGGTTTGGAGTACTTGGGGTCATGCCTGACTTTGAGTATCCATGGTACCCACGCAGCTAGCAAACCCAAACAACATAGGGAATCATCGGCCCTTACCTAGAGGTTCATGGGACTTAGTAAATACTTGTAACTGGGCTTATAACCCCCCTAAAAAAGCTTATAGGCTATACTTATAGGGCTTACCCCAATGAAAGTACGGTCATAACCCCCGTTATAAATAGTTACTGAGTCCCATGTGCCTCCAAGCAACCCCCTAAAGCCCCCCCCCCTTTAGCTATTTGATGGTGAGGTTCAGGCTCATGAGGTAAATGCAAGGTCCCAACGCCGTTTTAGGTTTTCAGGGTTTAGGATTTAGGGTTTAGGGTTTAGGATTTAGGGTCTAGGGTTTTAGGTTTAGGGTTTAGGAGCTAGGGTTTAGGATTTAGGGTTAGGGTTTAGGGTGGGGCCATGCTTGCTCGAGGAGTCTTACCGCTCTTGTTATTCTTCTTCATGCACGTTTCTGGACATGAGGGGTACCCAGGCATGGGGATCACACAAAGGATTTCGGGGTCTGGGCCCGTTTAAGCTTCAGTCCCTAAGGGTCCAAGGACCCAAATAATAGGGTTTTAGGGCTCAAATACCATTAATAGTATAGTACTTGGGCCCTAAGACCTTATTATTTGGGTCCTTGGACCCTTAGGGAGTGTCAAATTTGTGAGCCTTCCGCACCCAATCCGTATTGACTTGACTCTGCCTATATAAGGGGCTTACTCCCTAGTCTGGAGTACGCACCAGGAAAAAATGTAGACCTTCTAGGTATAAACTATCATAATAAGAACCCAGGAACCCAAAAAATGATTAAAGTGTAGTACTCCAATAACTATTGGGCACTATTGTACAGTAACCCCTAACGAACCCTGGAGCCCTACACCCCTACACCCACGGTCCCAGATCCGCAGGCCCTAGGTCCCTCAGGTCCATGGACCCAAATATTAGGGCCGTAGGGTCCCAAATACCATTCAGATTATAGCGTTTGGGCCATAAACCGTATTATTTGGGTCCTTAAACCTGTCCTGAACCCAGAACCCCAAATCCTAAACCGAAATGGCATTGGGCCCTAAAGCCCTATAATTTGAGTCCTTGGAACCTTAGGGATGCTGATTTCTGAGCCCACCAAAGTTTCGAATCCAAAGAGGGGAACAGGGGATATAAGGAATCCTAGGGATTGGAGTATAGGGCTTAGGGTTTTAGGGTTTAGGGTTTAGAGGGTTCTGCTAGGACGTAAAAACGGGACATTACTAAGCACGGAGAAACTTTGAAATCCCAAAACCTGAACTCTAAATAGTGTATGGGTTTTAACTTCTTTTCAGTTGCCCTAGATTGGGCCATACTATTCCTATGGAATCCTACACAGCTGCGAAATCCCTGAATGCTCGCACCTGCCGTTTGGGTTCGCAGTTCGGAAGGCGGCCAATTCAAAGAGGCACCAGAGCCTGATGGTTTAGGCTCTACCTAGAGTTCTCTAAACCGGTAAAAAAAGGGTAAAGGTTCCAAAAGAGTAGGTACACAACCCCTTTTGTAGGGGTACATTGCTTGCTCTAGGTAGGGTTCAAGGTTTAGGGCTTTTGGGCTTATAGGCTTTTTGGCTTCGGACAATTCCGGGAATCCTAAACCCTAAGCCCTAAACCTTAAACCCTAAACCCTAAACCTTAAACCTTGAGCCCTAAACCCTACCCTATGAGCGGCCTGCTACTGCAAGCCCCGCAGTTGGGGTGTCAGCGCGCCAGCGTTTACAAAGGGATAGCTTACAGGGTTTATGGTTTAGGGTTTAGGGCAACTGCTAGTCCTGGACTTCTACTGCCACACTTTTATGTATATATGGGGGCTTAAGATTTAGGGTTATATCTATATATAGATATGTGTATATACTTCTAATGGTTTATTCCCCCCAAATACAGGGAAGAGGCATTGATCTCTTTCCCCAAATGATCTCAAGTACCAAGTTGATCTCTTTCCCCAAATGATCTCAAGTACCGACGCACGCATGCAGGAATCTTAATCCAACAATATTACTAATGCCTAGAATGCAGACACCCCTACTCTGCACTAAATATACTACCCTTTCAAAATTTACATTACTCTACATACCCGGGTACTGCTCCTTACACCGCGCCTGGAGAGGTAGTTTGCGGAGTATAGGATCCGCAGCTCGTCTGAGGCTCCAAGGAAACCTCCGATCCCATAGATTCCTCTCGAGGAGCTCAAAGTTGGGACGCCCTTGAGAACAAAGGGATACGTGGGTTTCCCAAAATTAGGGGTACCATTTTGGGTGCGCCGACACTTCCTCAAACAAGGACAGCAACCTACAGAAGCGCATTATATCTTAGGAGGATAGCGGTATAATAGGAATATAACAGGACCCTAATATAATCCTCATTATCCCTTATAGTCACTATTACAGGGTGGGGGGTCCACCTAAATTATATCAGAAAACCCTCTTCGCACAGCTGCAGGCTCGGCCGAAAATGGTCACTGTGCATCCTTGAAATGTGCTTTTAGCCACATACGTGACTCTGTCATGCAGCACCGTTTTCTATTCCGCAAGATCCTGACCTGAACATGAAATACTCCAAAACAGGGGCTATGAAATCCCAAGATAGAAGTCAAGGGCAACCACCTCGGTTTGACCCTAAATCCTGAACGCTAAACCGTTCGGCTTGACTCCGTCTGCCCGCCTGGACAAAAGCTGTTGTCGGTTTCCAAGTTTGGGCTTACTCTAAGGGTACAAATGCACACTAATTAGGTACTTGCACTTTTCGTAATAGTAAATGTAGTGCAGGTCTTGTGGGAGTATATGATTATCGGGTACTTGCACCCAAGTACCCTTGGGTTAGGGTTTAGGGCTTGGGGTTCCGGCTTGGGCCGTCCTGGAGTCTAAAAGTGAAAACCTCAAAGCCCTAAGCCCTGACAAGCCTTGGTCTTACTGAGTGGAGCTTCATGTCTCAATCATTCTCATCCTGGTGCCCTAAGGACCCTGAATCCTAAACCCCTAAACCCCATAAGCCTCAAAACCCAAACCCTAAGCCCGTAAACCCTAAACCCTAAACCCCTAAGCCCCTAAACCCTACACCCGAAGCCCCAAAGCCGTAACCTGCAAATTTTGGACTCAGGGATGTGTAAACGAATGTTACCCTTCTGGCAGCTGAAGCCTCATTGACCTACGTGTATATATATATATATTAGTATACAACATATGAGATTTACATATATATATATATGTATATGTATGCACCGTATAAGTGTATATACATATACAAATGGTTTACATAAGGTTTAGGGTTTAATGGGCGATTAGGGATGAGGATCCTTAACTAAACCGACCCAAACCTTGAACAATGTGACGGAACAGAGTAGTTTCGGACTCCCATGGGTTCCTTGCATCATGAGCTCCTTGTCGCACTGGTGTATGCCTAGGTTTGCCAGGCATCATCAACACCACTGTATCTAGGGGGGATGTACGCCTTGCTACGCAACAGAATTCTGTCATCCAAATCAACCAACCTAAAATTCTTCTGGAACAGGGATTAAGGGCTACGTGGAATACATAGAGGGACCCTATGTAGACCCCCAAATACTATGATCTTTTTACGGGGATCCCGAAACAGGGACTCCTAATTTTGGGAGACACCCATACTGAAGTTACACGCAACCCTAAACCCTGGCATGGTGGCGTCTGGGTGGACGTAGGCTCCAGCAATAACTTTGGCTTCAAAGCCTACCTACCGCTGGTTAGTGGGGAATCAGGGTATATAATCCCTATATCCTAGGGGTTAGGGTTTAGGCTTTAGGATTTAGGGTATGTAGGGAATATTTGAATATTTTTCCTGCTAAATATATACATCTACCTATACATGTAAATATATATATATACATATAAATATATAACTGTATTTGCATATATATATATATATGTATACCTATATATACATATATATATGTAACATTGTTTTTCCTTATTCCCTACTAACTCGTCGCAGGCCTAGGCATCCAAACCGCACCAAAGTAGGTACCTGAACTCCAAAAGGTATGTGGGATAATGGCCCTTTTGGCTATATGTGGGGGTTTAGGGCTACTGTTTTACCTACTCTTGGTGGTTTGGGTAAGGTTTTAAGTTAATTTAGGGCTACTCTTTGCCTACTTTTGGGGTTAGGTACTATTCGTAGACTCTAGCAAAGTAGGTCTCATTTGCACACGCCGGTCTGCGAGTTTCTGAGGGTTTAGGGCTTAGGGTTTATAGGGTTTAAGGCTTAGGGTTTAGGGTTTAAGGCTTAGGGCTTAGCGTTTAGGGCTTAGGGTATAGGGAGTGAGGGGGAGGGGTTCTAGTGCCTGACCCAAAACTTGGGCCGTAAAGTAGGCAATTATATGGGAACCCCTTTGGGCCTTAAGTATATACCATATACCTACATGGACCCAAGTATGTAAGCGGGACCCCTAGTTGAGAAAATGCCCAGGACCTGCACAACATTCTCATTGCCTTTCGGAGACTGTGATACCGCTGGGCCCGGACCCGGCTGAAAATAAAAAACCTACTTTTGCCTGACGAGGATGCTGACCACATCCAAAAAACATTGCTGCCTGCTGCTACCGCAGAAGTCCGGCAAATAGGGAGCCTCAATCGCACGGGTTCGAGTCTTCTACTTGAAACACCTATCTAGCTTTGTTCAGAAAACAGCTTAGAGGCGGGCCAGAGCGGAAGTCTGGCTTACTTTTGGTGCTCAGGTCTTGTGAGAACTAAAAGTGACAGAACATGCCTTCCGTATTCTTCCAGGCATAATGACGAAGCTACGAGAAACACAACGCGGGCACTTGCTCTTACCGCAACCTATCATATGTCCTATAACAGGTTTTTTTTCGTCCATGTGGGATCATAGGACGTCCTAGGCTTTTACAAGTTCAGAATCCTGTCACCGGGTGTCTGCAAAGCTCGTGGTGAGTCTTGGCGCTTATCAGTACCCTCAGGTAACAACGAGGTCTCATAGCAGTTTGAACCTGGGAAAGGGCAAGCGAAGTTAACTCACAGGGCTTGGGTTTAGATTTGTTGGTCTAGGCAGCTGACAAGCTTGTGGTCTCGTTTTCGGACGCTATGCAGGGGTGTCCAAAAATCAGGGAATCCTTTTTGGGGAAACTTTTTAATACATATTCTACTTTATTTGGGGCTACCTAGGGGATCCGTAGTTTCTCGAACATATCATTCACAAGTATGGTCAAACTACACAGGTTGTCGTGCCCTTGTCCTTGGCTTCCGGGCACAATTCTAATCTTGTCAGCGGTGCGAATGCCACGGAACCCCAACAGCGCAAGGAAATCCAATGCAGCCATCCGAGTGCATCATAAAGGTAAGCAGAACTAAATTCTTGAGGTTCCAACAACAAAAGCAAATATGCAAAGTGAACACAACGACAAAACGCTGCAAAGGAGCGAGGAAGAAGGCCAACACTGACATGGGTATTGCGACGAAAATGCCCAAGCCGCTGTACGGACAATCTGCTCCCCATCCTCAGCGCCCCGCAGGCAAGGGTCTGCAGCTTAGGGTTTAGGGTCAAGGGTTTGGGGGTTTGGGGATTATGGGGTATAGGGCCTACAGGGTAAAGTTGAACTTAAGGGTGTAGGGTTGAGAGGTTTCGGCTTCGCGTTGGGACTTCGGGATTAAGGGTGTAAATGGTGTGAAGATCAGGGCTTAAGATTTAACGGTATGAGATTTTTGCAGCTACCGCAAACACATGAAATTAGCACACATATGTCAATCTGGTTTGTGGCTTGGTTACCTCAAGCCCTAAACTGCCTAAACCCTAAACCCTAAGCCCTAAACCCTAAGCCCTAAACCCTAAACCCTACCAGTCGCACCATCTATTGGAATGGCACATGGTTGCACACCTTCTGCACTCATCCTGAAGCTTCAAGCATGTTGAAAGACCTTTGTAATGAGTACTTACATACATGTATACATATGTGTGTATATATATATATATACATTTATATATGACATACATATATGTGTATATATGCGTTCGTATGCATATGTGTATATATATATATACACACTTATTTAGTTCATCCCTCGCACATTTGGAGCATTGTGCCAAACACTGCAAAAGACTGCTATCGAGAGGGAGACATGACTCAGTGGGCACAGATCAAGCGCGATAAATGTGCATTCTGCATTAGAACGTGCCATTTGGTCAGTGGAGGATGTCGAGCGCGCAGTCCCCCAACCAATGTGCTTACATAATACACTGCTGGTTTATAGTCTGTTGTCGTCTCACGAATGAGGGTCTGGAATTGGGGCCTTGCAGTTCCCGGTTTAGAGTTTTGAGTTGTCACAACACAACACAGCCAGCGCCGCAATTGCAGGCGACTGAACGCAAGCATGTGCACGTACTCCTGTGCAGAAAATAATAGCAAAAATTGGCTTATCATTTCTAATTCTGAACATGCCTTGCAACAAGTATACGATATTTGACATGCGTTGCGCAACTAAAAAAGAATAAGTGAATAAATGCGGCGGAATGCAAAGGCTCCACTTAAACCCTAAAGTTATAAACCCTAAGCCCTAGGCAAGTGAGAGCTCTGACGGGCCAAAGGGCCTTGGAAATCCATCCGCAGCGTGGTGTACGCCGGCACGAGGTCCAGACAAGTCAGAACCTCTGCCACCAGTCCTTTCCCTTAAGCTCAGGTTAGAAGTATGGGCCCTAACAGGGGCCCTTAGATTCCCTCAAGGGTACATAAAGGGTATATAGTAGGTATATATGGATCCAAACCTTACCCGGGAGTGAATGGAGTGAACATAGGTACCATTCTGGGGGGTTGAAAGGAGTGTATACAATCCCTCAACCTTAAACGCTAATCCCAACACATTGCAAATCCTATATAGTCCCTATACCTTATAAACCTTAATACCCAAACCCTGAGCCCTCATCTCTAAACCTTCTAAGCATGGTCCTGGGGAGCCCCCAGGGTCACAAAGGGAGGACCGAGGACCCCGAGAAATAGTTTCGGATTCACGGGGACAGTGAGGGCTCTTGTTGAGTGCTGTTGATAAACCCGTTTAGGGTTTAGGGTTTAGAGGAATGTTTTCAACAAACAGCCTAAACCCTTAACCCTATAAACCCTGAACCCTATGAACCCTACCAACCCTAAACTCTAAACCGTAAGCTGGCTGACTTAGGCTTAACCCTTCGCTTCGCACTCACGCAGACGTTCCAGGTGAAGAATGTAGAGAACTAAAAGCTTAAAAAGTATTCTGACCCCAAACACTTCAGTCCCTATGGGTCCAAGCACCCAAATCCTTAGGTACTTGGGAGTTTGGTAAGAGTAGTTGTACTACAGGTTTTGAGGCAGCACATTAATGACTGTTGGGTCGTTGAACCGGCTCGCCATCCGGTTCTTGCCCTTTGGGGCCCTGCCCTCTGATCCACCACAAAAAGCTGTCCCCAAGAGTCCAAGTACTCAAGAATCATATACTTACCCGAAACCTGTACCACAACTACTAGTACCAAAACCCCAAGTACCTAATATTGGGCACATGGACCTTTAGAGAGCTCTACCCTCACAAGAACTGAAGGCCTCCACCACCAGCAACGTCAGCAGCCATACGAGCAAAGCATGCTTCCATCCGTATTGAAAGGAAAGGGCCAGGTATTTCCTGGAGATGATGGATAGGGTTTGGGTACTGCCCCCCCCTCAGTAACAGTTGGATAATATTTGTAATATGGTTCTATATAGCCCTTAGTAGGACACCTAATATAGACTGCTACTGGGTGGGGGCAGTACCCAAGATAGTGTTAAGGTCTGGGGGCTACAGGTGAAGGCACCTGTCAGCAAACGGACTTATGATGAAACCAGACAACCTCCCTCACAAACACAGAAACCCAGATAGGTCTCCCTTCTAAACTACAAAAAACGTGTATCATTACAGGACTAAACCCTGAACCCTAAACCCTACACCCTAAACTCTGATCCCTAAACCCTGAACCCCAAACCCTAAACCCTGATCCCCAAACCCTCAACCCTAAACCCCTAACCTCTTTTTGGGGCAGTCAAATCAGCAAGTCAAAGCATGCCACCTCTATCCTAACTCTAAGCCCTGGGACCTAGGCCTAAGGTCCTTTAAAAGGGGATACAAAGGGGTTTATATATTTAGGTCCCTGTAAATAATGTATATAGGGATATTTAGGGTTTAGGGTCCAAGTACCTAATAATCATATACTTACCCAAAACCAATACTATAATCACTATTACCCAAAACCCAAGTACCTAATTATTGGGTACATAGACCCTCTGGGCCTAGGGTGGAGTAAAACGGCTGTCGTTTCAAAATCGCCCTCGGAACCTTCCAGGTGAACCATACGGGTATGAGACGCTAGACCTTAAGCCCTACCTAAACCCCCAAAAAGTATGTAGAATAATGGCCTTTATGGCTGTTATTGAAGGTTTAGGGCTATTATTTTGCCTACTTTGGGGGTCCAGGTAAACCCTAAACCTAAGGGCTTTTCAGTTTGACACCTTAAGCCTTGAACCTTGAACCTTCAACCCAAGGCTGAGTGACCCAATCTTAGCAAGGGTTTAGGGTTTCGGGGTCCTGCGGCCCTTGGTAGCCCAGGTATGTGACAGGAACAGGTCGAAACGCGGCACACGCTGCGAATACGACCATAACGACGCCCTCGCGTTTTCCTCGGTGGCTTTTTCAAAGTCAAGTTCGGGGTTGAAACTTCCAGAATGCCACATAATCGGGTCCCTTTTATAAGGGATCTAGAGGGAGTATCTAAGGATATGCGGAATACGGTATACGTATACAGGGGATATAGAGTTTAGGGTATAGGGTTCATGTACCCAATAAATAGGTACGTGGGATTCTGGCTGGTATACTAGTAGTTATGGAAATGATTCTTGAGTACTTGCATCCTTCGGGACAGTCGGCACGGGTACACGCTCACATGGAAGCATACGAACAAAATCTATGTGAATAACATACAGAGTAGACATTCTCTCGAACACATCTGCGCGATTCGAGTTCCCTTGAAAATCGGGTAATACGCGCATGCGTGAAGATTTGCCATGTCTGCTAGATTCGTATTTACACCTAGCCGAGTTTCCCAGTACCGGGTACCCACTCTCCGGGATTTGAGATATCTACGAGTTTCCGCTTAATTGCGCCCTGTAGGATTAACATGGATTAACATAGTATTTGGATTTTAGCATGGTATAGTTATGTATAAGGGCTTTGAGTGAACATTGCTGGGAGTTAGTCAGGTTTCTACAGTAGGGATGCCATGACAAAAAACCATTCCAGAAGATACCGTTTCTGTCTCCCAGCCTGGTTTCAATGATGGCCTCTGAGGCTGCTAAGGGGCAAACAAACACACCAACAACAAAAAAAAACGAGGCCCGGGAATGGAAGCCCTAAACCCTAAAATTTGAATCGTGGGCATGGGAGGGACGAGGTTCATTTTTTGAAGGGAATGGCATTTTCCCACCGGCTCTAGGCACAACTACCCCAAAGTCGGAATGAGCGGTTTAGGGTTCAGGGGCTTCCCTAGTGTAACCGTGAAGAGTATTTGAGGTTTCATCGCGACTACTACTTCTACTACTACTTGTAGTAATAGTAATAGCAGTAGTAGTAGTAGTAATAATAGTAGTAGTAGTAATAATAATAGTGATAATAATAGTAGTAATAATAGTAGTAGTAGTAGTAGTAGCAATAATCGTGGTAATAGTAATAACAGTAATAGCAGCAGTAGTAGTAGGAGGAGTAGTAGTAGGAGTAATAGGAGGAGTAATAATAGTAGTGGTACTAGAAGAAGTAGTAGTACGCGCCGTGTGGTTTTTTGAC
>CAJNIZ010004985.1:0-15807 GCA_905231905.1 Symbiodinium pilosum | reverse complement strand
AGTAGATAGAATATGGGGGTAATATAGGGATAATGGAAAAGAAAATGGAAACTACTATTTAGGGTTTAGGATTATATATTCTATTGTCCGGCCACGTGACTCAGGGTTTAAGGCTTAGGGGGCTTCGGGGTGTTAGGGTTTAGGGTATAGGGTTCAAGGCTTACTTGGAGGTTCAAGGGACTTAGTAACTGTTTATAACTGGGGTCATAACCCTAGTCATAATTGGGGTAACCCCTATAAGGTTATTTAGGGGGGTTATAAGTAGGGTTATAAGCCCAGTTATAAGTATTTACTAAGTCCCATGAACCTCCAAGTAGGGTTTGACGAAACGCTCATTTCCTAGTGTTTTGTCCAGAGCTGACTGGAACCCTTCTTCTTGGTGCAACAACCCTTTCAAAGCGCTTCAGCCTATTCTTGTCACAAACTACCTAAGCCCTTAACCCTGAACCACAAAACCTAAACCCTAAACCATTATCAGGTGCCTTTGGACTTTGGATTGCTGGTGGCCCCTACACCTGAAACCAAACTGTTTTGATTTGGGCCGATCTCGTGCGGCCTCAAGGGCTCCTGGTTTCCCTAAACCCTAAACCCGATTACAGGCTAGTCTTGTGGTATCAGGTTTTGTGCAAAATGCCAAAGATTTTTTTGTGCAAAGCATGGAATCTGCTGGGAATCTGGCATACATATTTTACCAGGTCATGAAGGGGAGAGTGTCCAAGGGTATAGGTACGGGGAAACTGTAAGGAACCCTAGGGAAGTACTGGGCAGGACTAGAGAGTAGCAGGGGGTAGTAGGTTACCTACACCTTCCCTGGCAATCCTCTGCATATTGCACTTCAATTCAATGCTGAATGCTATTCCTTCGTTCAAACATTATACACCCCCACCCTTTACATTACGTAGATACATCCCCCCAAATATATGAGGTCTCTTGTGGGACTAATAATTTAACTTTCATACTACACCGTACCACTAGACTTCATTCAATAGGCGGTGTTATGAGTTTCTTTTGTAGAATATTAAACCCTAAACCCTAGACCCCAAACCCGAGCTGATTTTAGAGGTGCGGGGGGGCGGTATGTAACAATAGGTTCCTTTGGAGCCAAGAGAATTCTCAAGCAGGTCTGGTTCCCTATGAAAGGGTTTAGGGTTGGGATTATGTAGGAGTTATATAGGAATACCTGCATTTTTAGGAGGTTCAGTGTTCAGGGGCTCAGGGTGTTGATAGAGTTCGGGGCTTTGCGTATATGGGGTTCATTAGGAAAATTTGCGAGGGTCTGTATAATATATATATATATATACATATGTGTATAACCATGCTTGGTGATGCTTGGTGTGTATTTCGGGTGGTTTTACGTTAATCCTTGCCACATATCATTGCATGCTTTGGAGCTTCGCAGCAGTGATGGAGGCACAGCTGGCCCTAAAACCTGAACCCTAAACTCTAAACCCTAGACCCGAAACCATAAACCTGAAACCCTCACCCTAGACAGGCCTTCGATGTCATCATCCTGCTTACAGCCAGCCCATAATTAGGTTCTTGTTGATACAATACATCAGCTTGGGCTAGACATGTTTATACGTGTTAGCTCCTCAGGATCCATGAGGAACCGCTTATACAGCCCTTCAGATCACGCCCAATTTCTGATTAATCTACAGTCCGAAATGGTTTCGTTTTAAAGCCTGGCACGGGAAGTTTCAAGACTCACGCCCATGGAGCGACCGCTGGCGCTACCTCAGGAACTTCCGCCCAATGTGCAGCTGGGCAGCAGTTTAAAGTTGAGGATTTAGGAGTTCCCCTAAGCAAGGGGACCTCATATATACCCCTAAACCCTAAACCCTATATTATAGTCCTTGTGATAGATACCTTGCCGCCCTCAAAAGGGCTCTGATTTTTGGCAACCCATCTGAGGTCAAAAGTGAAGTCGCAGGCTTTGCTTTCAAGCTTCTGTGTTGCTTCGCGTGTAGGGGCTACTGTATGTGGATCTCCAGCAGGACTTTGTAAGTATACGTATAACCCCCCAAAGCCACACAATAGCCACAGTTGTGACTATTAATAACCTACTACCTTACTCGCTCCAACTAGGAGCTTGGGGTTGAAGGTAGTCGCAGGTTCCCCCAGGAATGGCAGGTGCTTCCATGATGGCTCGGGCTACAGTTGAATTGAAGAGCTTCAGCGTTCGGAGAGCAGCATTGCATATTGGAGGCTCGACGTGATTGGTTTGAACTGCAAGTAGCATGCCATCCATGTGCAGAAGTCCCCCACGCAAAGTTCCTTACGCCACTGATTATGTCGGAGCCTTCTTTGTATGGTCCTATGGCACAGGGGAATGCAATGGTCCCAGAAATGCAGCGTTGCCGAAATTTCTCCCGCTGACCTTCTATCAGCCAATCAAGGATTGGCAGGAGACTTACGATTCCTACCAAAGAAGCCATAGCGCTTGAAGCTCGTGCTTTTTTGTTAGTGTGCAAAGTGATGATACCTTATTTGTGATTGCCAAAGCTCGCTAGTAAGCCCAGATACTGTCCGTTTGATTTTGTCCCAGCAGTGGCCCCCTGTACCTGATGGCTGGAAATCCTGCTGAGATTCAGGCTGTGCCGTATCCTTTCCTTTGGGACAGCAGCCGCTGAAGTTGCAGAGAGACGCCTTCGCATTGATAAAGGGATGGTTCTGTGTTGGAGTTGTGTTAAGATTGGCTCTATCCTTAAACCCCACACCCTTAAACCATGCCCTTCGCAATCCGTAATTCACTGATCTTTGTCCAATGGCCGCTCAAGAGAGTCTATCACAGCTGAGAATATTAAAATTCCAGCATGACCTTAGTATACTACGATACCAAAATTCTCAAGGTGTAAGTGTCAGTCGCACGGCGGCTGATTTGAGGTGCATGGTTCAAGCCAGGTGGAACTACTGTAGAAGGTATGATTGTAAACGCTACCGCGCGCCCACCTCGGTTTTGGTGCACGAATTCCTCGCAGACCACGAGGGTGCGGGAAGTGGCCGGGGTTGTGGGTGGTCAGCAAAGGGGGTTTTCAGTAGGTTCCAAACGTCCTGAGACCGGACCAGCCTCCTCGAAGTAGTGACGTTTTCCTTCATAGCCCTCATAGTGCTGTAGTAGAATGTTTTTAAAGCCTCCTTGTAGTTGTTCGGGCCCTTACAAGCTTGGTTTGGGCAAGGGGCTACTCCTAATTTTTCCTGGATCAGTGTTAGGGATCCTTTAAATTCTTTTTGCTGGGAGTGACCCACAGACAAGGACGCGCTTTATACTTTTTGGGTATGGGACTTCTTATATTTATGTCAGAAGGATCATTTTTTTCTTCCTAGGGTAATGTGGGCTAAGTAAACCCACAAGACATTTGTCCCCAAACCAACAAGCAGATCCCCAGGGGACTCACACAGCAGAGACCCTGCTGTATAACTCCCTTCTTAAGTGTTCTTGTTAAAGGGTCTGTGTTTTTGGCGGGCCGCCTAGGAAGCTACCTTGTATAAATGCTGATTATGTATCCCATCCCATATACATGCCTATATACCCTCATGTATGCTTGTACCCTAGACCCTAAACCCTTAACCTTCAACCCTGAACCCTAAACCCTAAACCCTAAACCCATAAATAGTAGTTTCCATTATATTTTCATTATCCCAATATATCCCCCCCAGCCCCAACATAACCCCATATTTCTCCAACATCATCCCTACACATCCTTAGACTGGTACCTTGTGCTTGTCATGACATCTGAAGGGTGCCATGGTGGCCATGCGAATCTAGATACGCTTCTATAAAGAGTCAAGGATCCTGCTAGGGTTTCGGGTTGTCTAGACTGGCATGAGGTCGACTGGTGCCTCATTGCCCGAGCGCATCGCAACATGCAGCTCGATGTCGACTGTCGCTTGGCTTGGATATTGTCTGGACCAATGAATCTCACGCTCTGATGTAAACCCCAAATCCTAAACCCCAAATCCTCCGGAATTCAAACCCTACAGGGATGTACGAGGCTTCAGCAACTTCATGCGACTTCATATCCGCAGGTTGGGGGATAGCACCAAGCTTGCGTCACTTTATAAAGCTTCAAGGTTGTGGTCGTTTCCATAAACGGGAAACCCAAATATAGATCCCAACACATTATTGTCCTTACTAAAGGGACCCACTGAAAGGTACCCACCCCCCCCCCATTTTGGGGAGCCCTCAATCCTATATACCCTTGCGTGACCCGCATAGTAGCCCTCTATCCCCTGTACCTCTAATTCTGGGAACCTTCAACCCTAATCCTTAAACCCCACAAAATCCTATATAAACCTTATAACCTGCTTTAAAGGTAACTAAACCCCAAACAATCTTATATATGCCTTATAACCCTCCTAAAAAGTACCCCTACGGCTACTTGGAGGTTCATGGGACTTAGTAAATACTAAAAACTGGGCTTATAACCCTGCTTATAACCCCATGACCTTGTAGGGGTTACCCCAATTATAAGTAGGGTTATAACCGCAGTTATAAATAGTTACTAAGTCCCATGAGCCTCCTAGTACAGTATCATGGCCAAGGCCTTCTTGAGGAAAGCGGCACGAGGCTTCGGGCCGAGGGCCTTGGCCTAGGTGAGGCGGCGCGTGCAGCCGGCGGAAGTTGCGGGAAGGGGCTGAGGGGCGTAGGATCCCTTTAAGAGGCCCTATGGGGTTCTATGGGGGTTCTATGGGGGTTCTATGGGGTGCTATGGGGTTATGCGGAACGGAATGGTTAGGGTTTAGGGTCTAGGGGTTCGGAATGGAGAAAAGAACGGGAACCACTGCAATGGAGACTCAAATGGAAAAGGAAATGGAAGATGAAATGGAAATTGGGGTTTATAGGGATCTATTTGAACCGGCTACTTGTTGGCTTCTAAGGGGCTTAGGGAATGGAAAATCACATGGAAGGGAGAAGCAGGGTTCAGGGTTTAGGATTCATTTGTTCGTTGTTAGTAGGGAATGAAGGCGTGAAAAAGAGCATGGATCATGAAAAAACCTTAAACCCCAAACCCTAAACCCTAAACTAAACCCTAAACCCTAAACCCTAAACTAAACCCTAAACCCTAAACCCAGGGGCTACTACAAGGATCCATTCCTCAGCTCCCTCCTAAAAACCAGTAAGGCTATCCCGAATCCAAATCCCTCAATAAAGCCTCAATCCCTGAATCCACAAACTCCCGAACCCTCCTGGCCCCCTGAAAATCATCCCCGCCCCCCGACCAAAAAAAAGGCACAAACAAACAAACAAGCAAACAAACAAACCCTAAGCCCTACAAGCCAATCAAGAAGAGCTTCGAAACCCAAAACCTTGAGCTCCTAATCCGGCCCCGTCCCCAGCACCCACCCAAAACGTCCCCCCCCCCATACCCCTACCGGCTGGGAGTTAGGGTCTAGTTAGTGGTTGGGGTTTTCCAGTTTAAGGGTTCAGGGGTTGGAGGACCAGCGAGCTTGGGGTTTACGTTTTGAGGTGTCGGGTAGGTTCAGCCCCCACTAATTGTAGCACAAGGGATAACCGTCCATGGTGGGCATTGTCGGGCATGTTAGGGTCCTTATAGCATATTCCTATAGTTGCATTACCACTGTATGGGTGGGGGCTGCCCGAAGCTGTAGGGTTTGAGGGTTTCTAGTCGGTGAATGTGGACTAATTAAACGAGAATTCTGGAGGGAGCCTGCATGGTGAGCTTACTGGAACTTGATATGAGCTATAGTCTGATTATATTGGTGATTACATACGGGAGTATTACAGGATTATTAAGGGGGATGCTAGGAGTTTAGACAACGGCTCATGTGGTGATCTGTGGATGTAACAATTCCTTTTGGGGGTACCACGGCCCCTCTCCAACATTCGGGACGCACATAAAGAGACAACAATGTCGATCACTATCCATGTATATAGGGCCTTATGGAGGTATTCAGTGTAGATAGCCTTAAACTCCTCAGTCGCATAAGCATCCACAGGCTTGAAATTCAAGACCCTAGTTTCTCCTAGAAGCTCTTCAAAAGCATCCTGATCCCTTAATGTAGACCCATGATTCATAAACCCCCTCCCCTTAATAGGGATTATAATAGGGATCCTAATATTTAGGCCCTTAAAAGGAGGGGGTTTATTAATCATGGGTCTACTTTATGGATGATGGAAAGGTGCTACACGCCTCCCAAGCAAACAGGGAACCGGGGGGCAGTATTCCTCATGGGCCGCTTTAGGATTTTCATGTTAGTTTGGGTAACTGTAGGAAGAGGATTCATGAGGGGCTTAAGGTTGAGGATTGTTGTTCGCGGCTTCGGGGTTAGGACTTTTCTGGTTTTCTTTGGGGTGATCCAGCTGACAACTTAAGGAAAACCAGGATGTCACAGTATTGGTTTCAACCAAATTTGAGTGGCTTGACGGTTCAAACAGGGGAAGGCTTGCAGTTAGGGGTTTAGGGTTGGGCGGTTCGAGTTGCATGCCTTCTGCAGGTGCTATGTGTGCAGGGGGTTCATGACATTCTGGAGAACATTTGCTTGAGTTCAAGCCAACATGAATTTTCGCAAGCCTTTCCAGGTTTATGATGTTCTGTCTTCATATCTTTGGAGTATTGCTTCTCGGGTTGAACATGATTAGAGGGTCTGGTATTTGGGAGTGCAAGCTTTGAGGTTGCAAACGGTTAATTATGACGCCAAGTGCGAGAAGAAGCTCATGGCTTTCTGGTCTGTGCAGGTTTGTTATGCTGTAAAAGCCTAACCCTACACCATAAATCCTTAAATAACCTGAAATGGTTTCAACAAGCTGCAATGGCGAAGAAACTGGTAGGCTGGACGGTTGGGGTGACTTAGACGAGTGTTTGCCTTCAAGCTTATATGGGGCTTCCAGAATTGCCGGGTCTCTTTCGCGGGGGGTCCCCATAATCAAGATGGCACCAGTTGGGACCTAGACTTTCAACCGCGCCGAGTTTGGGGCTTCTTTGTTCCAGGAGGAGGTTTGGTGTTGCCGTCGTGGGGTCGTGGTTGTTGGGAAGTGTCTGTTGGAGGGAGGTTGGTTTCAAGTTTCAAGGCCTTGCAGTTGCAGTTGGGATAAGGGCGAATCTGTGGATGGGTGATTTAGGGGATTTGCTGGACTCAACCGTGAATTTTGTTGTGAGGGTCGGCAACGTTGGACAGGATTTGTTGCGCTGTTGCGCGTGCGGCCCAGAAACTGTCCAATCCTGATTAAACACGGCATGTTTTTGGTCTATGGCACAAGAGCGGAAACTCCCCATCAGAGCGCCCAAGCAGAGCGTCCCGCTAGAGCACCCAGGGCGGCAGCGAACCCAAAATCCAAAACCCCAAACCCAAAACCCAAAATTCAAAGCCCAAGATCCAAAATCCAAAGCGCACAACCCAAAATCCAAAACCCTCTGATGGGGAGCTGTGGGAGGCCGCGGGAGCTTTGCTTGGCCCTTCATAGCGAAGGAGAAGGATGACGAAACGTCCTGTGGTGGGGAGCTGTGGGGCCCTTAAAAACGACGTTCAAAAGACGAAATGTACCGGCTCTGGTGGGGTGTCCTCTAATGACGACGAAACATACCAGCTCGTCCTGTGGTGGGATGGGCCCAGGCGGTTTGGCCCAGAAACTGTCCAATCCTGATTAGACGCGGCACGTTTTTGGGTCTACGGCACAGGAGCCGAAATTCCCCATCAAAGCGTCCCAACGGAGCGTCCCGCCAGAGCACCCAGGGCGGCAGCGGAACCCAAAACTCAAAACACAAAATCCAAAACTAAGAACCCCAAATCCAAAACACAAAATCCAAAACCCAAACCCCAAAACCCAAAAGGTCTGCAGCCCTTTCGCCTGCAGGAAGCTTCCGGGAACCCAAAACCCAAAATAAAAAATCCAAAGCCCAAAGCCCGAAATCCTAGGACGCAGAGACCTAACTTTAAATCCGAAGGCTCAGAGTAACTCTCTTTGAGACCTGACTGTCGCTGGCACTGGGGTCCCCCCTTCCTTAGTTGGACCGCGCTCATGGCGCGCACCGACCCCGAGCCCTCTCCAGGCCCCTCCTGCAGCGCTAGCACACAAAGATCGTCGCGTATTCAATGTTGGAACCTATGTCAGCCCGCTAGCTGCTCATCTGCATAAAACTGACGAGAAGCTTGATGTGTTGCTCGCAACGTTAACGCGCCGCAGGAAAGATTTGACATATGGATTCAAAGGCTTGCTATTTGCCGAAACTTTACAGGGCTTGGACTGCCTAATAAAATATGGTTCCATGACACGTACTTGCATGATCTCAGCGCGTTGAAGCTTGATTTCAGATCCCGCGTGTTGATAGTTGTGCGAAAGGTTTGGAAATCTCCGCGACAAGGAGAGTGTTAAGTCAAGGCAAGGGTTCATCTGGATTCTTGATCACAAAAGATGGTATTGCGCAAAACATTCTTCTCAGGAGACTACCAGAAAACTATAGGAGTTGTTGTGCAAGATTCTCACATGATTGGCATTTGTGTGGGTATGTGCGAGGCTCTAAACGCCCCATTACTCCAAAACGCGTTGTTTTTCTAATGTTACCCAGCGTTTCAGCCTAGTCCTCCCTGAGGCATACACTTCCCCAACTTCAAGTGGCCAGGCTATGGTGATTTGGCGGTGTTGCTAGAGAAGTTGCGCCGGGGCTTGGATCCCAATGTGCCTTGCCTGTCCCAACCTACAGGGTTTTGGTCGGTAGTGCGCTTGGTGTTGCCCTAAGGTTTGGGGATGCTTTTCTGGTTGTTTAGAACAATCCGAAAGGTTCCACAAAGAGCGTTCTAGATTGAGTTTTGCACTCACCTGCCGAAGTAGGATTCTCAATTCTGGAAACCACCACTTGGGCAAACCACAGCCATGAAGCACTTACACTGCAGGCCAGGCTGCAGCCCACTAACTTTGTAGAATGTAGCAGGTTGTTGTCTGAATTCATGATGGTGGGTTACCCGCCACAAGCAAGATCTTTGAGTTTTGAAAGACGTGATGCCGGTGATATCAAGCATAGACGCAGAAAGATCGGCCAAATTGATATTGTTAATGGGGCCGTTGCCGGATGGTGCTGCGCCTGCCCCACACATGCTCCATTTAACATGTGTGACATTCTGCTTTCCTGGCGGAGGATGGCCATGAAATATGTTTGACGAATAAGCAGGAGTGGGACAAGCTTCACCCAAAGTACACGCCGCTGCACCGCGCTGCTTCGGGAGGGCACCGGGCAGCTGTGCGCCTGTGCCCCGGACCGTACAGCCCTGGTAAGTTTATTTCGGAAGTTCACCCTGGTTCCACTGGATTCTATGAAGGCATTACGACCATGATTCTGCAGATTGTCTTTGGAACTCCACAGGTTCGGTTTCTTGTAAGGCAAAAGGGGTGTCAGCTTCCACGTTTTGATTTGCATTGGAGCACGGGGGTCTCCTTATTTCTGTCACACACCGGCTGTATTGCTGCGACGTCTCGAGCAACTTGACAGCAAACTCTAAAAATCAATTTTGCCCCGGTTGTGGTCGATGCCTGCTGGTTTGAAAGGAAAGCAAGACACCGTGGGAGTAGGGATCGCGGTTAGTGTTCTGTTGGATGCGGGTGTGCTTGAACTTCTGAAGCAGGGCAATTGTACGCTGTACATGCCACACGCAGAAAGCTTCGCGCACTACAACTCACATCTCACCTCTTTTTGAAGTCTCCCCGCCCTTTCACATCTTACGTTGCATCCTTGAGATGTGCTGAACAATTCCCACTCTCCAATCCGAACGAGGCTTCTGCAACATCGAGCAGATGTTTTGATGAGGGATCGTCTCGGCGGCTTGACAGTACTAGCTGGTGGCAGCTCGGAGATAGTGTAGGCAGTTAATGAAAGATGTTCAGGTTTTTGTGTGCTCCGTGTTGATTGTCACGGTATCTGTAATGTGCGCGTTTGCAACAATTGGTCCGTGTCAGACATGTGAACCCCCACGAGGACAACAACACAATCCACTCATCCAGCTTGTGACTGACATAACGTTTTCCGCCTTTCAAAGTTTTTGTCTGTTCTCTCAATGATTCTCAATGATTCGCCATTGGAATAAGCTTAGCAGCCCAGCCTTCAACACAAGCCCTACACAAGGGAAACCTTGAAGCTTGGCACGCAGGGTTCAGCGTCCTGCATTTTGCGGCGGGGAGGTCGCTGGAACTTGTCTCGGATCTGCTTCAGGCGCCAGCGCGCACAGATTTGGTGGGTTAGGGGATGTAAGTATCGTTATGATTCCTACAAGACCCAACTATCCACATGTTGACCGTACTTACTCAAGCCACCCGACCCTCTGAGTAAGGGTACTGCCAGGACGTTCTGCCCGCTTGCAGCAGTTGGGGTTGTAGCTGTTACATTGGAAAAGTAGGTAGGGTTGAGAGGACAAAAGTGTATGCGGGATGGAATTCTCATTTTAGGGCGAGCAGATTTGCGGCGTTTTTGGCCCCAGGCGCGTGCGGACGTGAACGCCGCGAACCTGCAACAAATGACGCCCTTGCACCTGGCCCTCGCTAGGGTTTGGGAGTGTAAGGTTTAGGATTTCAGGCTTGGGTGTTGCTTGAGTGTTACGGTTTTAGGGCTCTACAGGTTGAGGGTTAGGGTTTGCGGGTTTTGGGGCTTTGAGGTTTTAGTGCTGCAGGGCTGAGGGTTTAAGGTTACGGTTAAGCGTTTAAGGGTTTGCGGTCTAAGTTTTTGTTTTGGGTGTAAGGGGTTGGGCGTTTAGCGGTTGAGGGTTTTGAAGGGTTTTAAGAATTGTAATTGTTTTACAGCTTAGGTTCCAGGGGTTTTAAGGATTTTGGATGTTAGGGTTGTGGGTTTTAAGAGTTTAAGGGTTTAGGGTTTTAAGGTTTTGGAATTTATGAGTTTAGGGTTTAAGAGTTTAGGGCGTACGATTTGGGACTCTAGGGCTTAGGAGTTTTGAATCTCTGAAAATCACATGTAACCCCAAATATGGGCCCTGTAGGGGAGTAAAAGGGATTGTACAAGGTACTATACGAAGCAGAAAGCCTATAAGGGTGTGTATATCTATATGTATATATAGACACACCTGTGCATAGTTTTGCTTTTTTATTTTTTTGGTGAAAAGGCCCTCTCAGGGTTGATGTCCCTTCAAAGGGAGGGTTTATTGTTTTGGCCCTATAGTTTCGAATTGAAGGTTCAGGGTTTAGGGTTGGATGGAACATTTAGGGGGGTTAGCGTTCATACGTTGGAAGTAGCACACTTCCCAAGTTTCAGGCATCAAGCCCTACCGTACACCCTGAACCCTAAGTCCTGTGCAAGATTTTCTTAGCGACAGTAAGAGCATTATACGAAACCGGTAACCCGCAGGGAGGTCATGGCGCTGCGAGCTAAACTAATAGGGGATTTAATCATTATGAATATTGGGGGTCATGGATTCCTAACCATAGTGCTTCACAATTGCCAATATTGGAGCATGCATTGCTTGTGTAATTATTGCGTATCCGGTTGGTGATGATTATGCCCTCTGTATTGCGCAGTTTTAGATTTGAAGTGTTGAAGCAAACATGCCTAAAAGCGATAGGGATGTGCCGTAATGCGATATAGCTACAGATACTGTCTGTCTAGCGACCTCCCACTCCATCAACGAACAATCTACGCAGAACAGTTTTCTCCCTACTGGATACCAACGAACCGCCCAACGAACGATGATAAGAGCTGTTGCAGCTTGTTCGTTCGATGCCTTGAGTGGTTGCGTTTGATAGCAGCTGCCACAAGGCCATGCATGTCTGCCAAGAACATTGTATACCTGGACCTGCACCCTGCAATGCTCAAACACCCCTTTTATATCCCTTGGTCATTGCCCTTTGCTTTTCAGCCCACCTCCGATGAAGCTGCCAATTCTTTACGTGCTGCCAACCTGGCTCCTTGGTTTACGTATCCTCTATGTGGAGGAGAAGCCCAACATAACTGCAGTTATCCCCTGATTAATTTACTGTCTGAATCCCCCTGACACTCCGAGCATTCTTTGCATGTACATAACCTGCCCTGCCGTGCACTTCCGCACATTACTATGGTACGCCAGAGTGTTCGTGTTCAAAAGGTCTTAGAATAAAGATAATGGAAACAGCAAATAATGATAACCGCCATGATATTGTTTGTGGAGGAAATCTTGCGTTACCTTGTATACTCTCCTCCCCAACAATTATCGCATTTTGGGGACCTTAAGTGGTGCAAGCTTTCCTGTTGTCGGTCGTCGGTCGTCCGTCGTCCGTCATCCGCCGTCCGCCGGCGCGTCACCGTCGTCGTCGTCGGGATCGTCGACGTCGTCGTCGGCGTCGTCGTCGAAGTAGTAGTAGTAGTAGTAGTAGTAGTGGTGATAGGACTAATAGACATAGTCTTGATAGTAGAAGTAGTATTTACAGTATGAACAGTATTTATAGCATTACTCTATTGCAGGAATAGTATTCGCACTGGTAATAGTAATAATATGAGTATGCCTTGTGATGGTAATAATAGCAAGGCGATAATTGGTAGTATCTGTAGTGACAGTCGTTCTTCTTTACTCAAAATACTCGTAGGAATTGGAAAACTAATATCAGTAATACTGATATCTATCTGGCTGGAGCCAATTGGCCTGGATTGATGGCCAGCTCTTCAAGAAAATAGATGCCTTTATGGGATGTTGAATTACAGTAGCAGTTACCACAATGCGTGTGTAATGAGGAGTTATCATAGCTCCTTAGTAAGACCCCTAGACTGTTACTATGAGGGGGGAAATACCCACTATATATCCCGTCATCCTGTACCCTATGTGTGTGTATAAATATACATAGCTATACACACATCTCTGGTCATCTCTGGTCGTTTCCATAAACAGGGAGACCCCAATATAGACAAGCGGAATGACTTGGCTTCTTATGGGTACCCCGAAAAGTGTAGCCAGAATTTTTGGACATCCCTATGTCTCCTTGCATAGTCCCTAGACCCTAAACCCTGCATAGTCGTTTATATCCCGAGAGGGAACACCTAACTTCAAAGGCACAGCGCTGCGGGCATGGCGCGAGAGGTAGCTCAGCTCTTAGGCTTAGGGTTTAGGGTTTAGGATTTAGGGTCTAGGCTCTAGGGTTTAGGGGTTTAGGGTTTGGGGTCTGGGATTTTTGCAACATAGTACCCAAATAGGGCCAGCTCCAAGTTTCGACCGGTTGGTATCCTGTTGGTTCGTGTAGTCTTATAGATAGTGCTACTTGGTGGGTCACGGGATTCAATAAGTGGGCGAATAGTGGGGATACCTACAGCCATCATATGGCTCCCAGGGGCCAGAAGTAGACTCACCAAGTCTCCCCCCGCGCATCCAAGTAGCGTGTCCCACTATGCATAACCCAGACCCTGATTAATAAACCCCCTCCCCTTCATAGGGATTATAATAGGGGTCCTAATATAAAGGACCTTAAAAGGAGGGGGTTCATTAATCATGGGTCTACATTACCTAGGTTGGTATTAGGTTGTTTTGAGAGCATAGGACAAGTTGGCAATGCAGTGGCCATCCCCAATCTTTCTTGGGACGTCCTAAATGCTAAATACTACAGTACATTGGGGTCTAAATTGGCCCCTACGATGTACGAACAGTCCTGTATTGAAGAAGGCTGTTGCACCAATGGCCTAGCAAGCCAGACCTCTTATCTTACTGGCGTTTGTAGGGGATAGGGGGGCATGGATCCCGCAAAAATTCAAATTCTCTCTTCCATTCCCTCACCCTAAACCCTCAACCCTAGCATTCCCTACTTATCACCAGCACTTGATATGCCTGAGGACATTTGCAAGCTCCTGGTTGATGCAGGCGCTCGTGGCGGTGTGGGAGTTCCATGGCTGGTGGTTGGAAGGTTGCGGGTTTGATATGGGACTTTACGAAATTAGGCATACCCATCATGAGGATTATAGTAGTTGGGGTCTATATTGGGGCCCCCTTGTTTTGGAAACGACCATATTCTGCGACAGGGCCGTGCTGCGGGGTTTACATAGGCATGTGTAGCTTAACGATTAAACCCTGAACCCTATACCCTATATAGTAGTTTCCATTTTCCATTATCCCCGTAATATCGGTCTATAACCCTATACAACCCTTATATATTGCTTTTAATATTTATAACCCACCAGAACTGCGGGTTGGCTGCTGCAGCCCTGGACGCCACGCACCATTCCACGGTGAGTGCAACTTTAAGCGTACCTTCCAAAGTAAACCCCGCACGCCTGTTGAATTCATGTAAGCTGCTCCATCATGGGCGGGTCTAGGTCCTAAACCCTAAACCTTACCCCGCTGTCGCCTCAAGGTCATGAGCCCGGCAGATCTCGCTCGGCGAGCAGCGGAGCGGAGGCGTTTCAAGGTGTAAAGTTTAGGGTTTAAGGTTTAGGGTCTAGTGTTTAGGGGGAATGTAGAGTTCAGGCGTCTTGGATCTAGTGTTCATGGTGCAGGGGTGTAGGATTTAGGGCTTAGTGTTTAGGGTTAAAGGGTCATCATACTGTTGAGCTAAGGGATAATGATAGGGTTTTGGTGATGTACCTCAAGCCCCAAAGATGGATTCTATGATTTCCATATGATTCTTTTGTCGTAGCATCTTGGGGTATGGAAGGGAGACCTGTATAACCCAAACCCTAAACCCTAAACCTAAACCTTGAACCCAACACCCTGAACCTAAACCTAACGCCCTAGACCCCAAGCCTTGGCCCACATCCCATTGGTGCAGGTGTGGTCCCGAGCGCGATGCTTGTTTGGACCTTGCCAGGCCGGGTAGCATGTTGTGGGCCCCTCTCAAAGGGTGTTCTAGAGGAGCGATGTAAGCGCATAGAAGGGTGTATATATGCCTATATAGCATAAGGATATACAGGGTTTTGAAGAACACGGAATAGGGATTGCAATTTTCAGGGTATGAACCATTGTAGTTGTTCATGATCTCCTTGCAGAATGTTGAGAGACTTGCTGGCCTGAGGAAATATGACAGCGAAACCAAAGATCATGTAAGCCTTTATTTGCGTGGTGCCTGAAGGGACGCTCCCGCTAGCAGGTTCCCATAGTTTTCAAGCACCATCTACCCAAGCATTGACATAGGTTTCCAGGGATGGGTGGGCAGACATAGTCGTCGTAAACTAGATACACTCAGAATATTTGGCACCCGTTATCTCTTCCATACCTAATTAGGTGCAACAATACCCTGGCATCGGGCAAGCCCAGTAAGTTACACGCAGCTCGAGATCCCAATATCTGACTTTCACACCCAACTTTTACCCTATCATAATGTAACAATGTAGTAGTTTCCATTTTCTTTTCTACTATCCCTACATAACCCCTATGTAACCCCAATATAACCCCTAAACCCTAAACCCCAAACCCTAAACCCTTATATAACCCCTATATAACCCCAATATAACCTTTCTATATTCAATGTAATGTGTCTACGCTAGGCATCTCAGTGGCATTGCGGCAGAATCTGCCAACCCTCAAGCAGCGTGGATCTTCGAAGAGTGCGGGCGCCCTTGACGCTGTTTAGGGTTTAGGGCGTTTTAGGGCTTCTATTGGGGTTATGTAGGGGTTATATTTGGNNAAAAGAAAATGGAAACGACTATTCACGCGCCCAATACGCAAACACCAGACCCCAAAGCCTAGACCTTCAAAATGCAATCCTGAAACCTGCTACTGTCATGTGAAGTTTTTGCAAGAGTAAAGCCTTCATGCCTCGTAACTTATGCATAGGTGCCTGCGTCCTTGTAGCAGTGTCAATGCTTTGAGCCGTAACTGCTGTGTGAGCAGCATGATTGTGGAGCAAGTTGGAAGAATCTCCTGTTATGAACCCCATAGCCCTGAACCCTAAACCTTGAA
>CAJNIZ010004984.1:0-20359 GCA_905231905.1 Symbiodinium pilosum | reverse complement strand
GAGGGGTCTCAAGTGCTCAAGCGTGTTATCGGTAGGTTATCGGTAGCGTTATCGGAAAAATCATCACCTGGAATGGAAAAACACTCTGATCGAAAAACTCATAACAAACTGTCCCTATCGGTAATTTTCCTCTGGTTATCGGTGAAGGTTTTTTTTGAAAAGGGCAAGAACTTAAGGGACCTGCCAAGACTGAACCAAGAGGGGCGGGGTTATCTTACTGTCCCAGCTCAGGTTGGCTACCTCTTGGACAGACCACTGCCCGTGTCAATGACGTGGAAGAGCATTGAACCAGACATCCATTATAGATGGCGGACATTCTGCCAAATCGGATTTGACCCAGCTAAGTGTTGAATGACGCGTCGCCGCTTCTAAGATTTGTGAACCTGTAACTAAGATGGGGTCGAACCCGGTCAGGGTGCACAAAGAAGTTCATCACAATTTCATAGAGCGGATACTCTCTCTCTCTCTCCTTCTTCTGGCCATGCACACCTCCGGAATAGTGTGCCGGGGTTGACGCGATGGTCACTGCCGCGAGGCCCGGAAGACTGGCAGTTTCCTCCAAAGAAGGAGACTGCATTCAACCTTCGAATCCATTTTGGGGTGTAAGAAACTGTTTTCTTTCCTCTTTAGCGGTTGGTGAAACTTCCTTCCATCTTTGTGCCTGCTCCAACCCCCAGCATGTTACAAGCTAAACACAAGTTCCACCCGCGCATGACACTTCTAAGATGGTATATGTCTCCCTCTTTGTCTCTCTTCTCTCCATTCTCTTTCTCCTCTCTGCTCTCTCTGCTCTCTTTGTATGTTTCTGTCGATACATTTGTCGGTTTCACAGCGCCTCTGTCTTTTTTTGGGGAGGAGTGAACTAGAATCGCTCAGCCATATCAGAAATGCGGCACAAGCCCCGAGCAGATGTCGTTCCAACTTCCTAAACCAGGCAGCTTCCGTTGGACTTCAAGGATTGCCGCGCGGAGGCAAGCTCCGGCTTCGGCCAAGCTTTGTAGGGCGTAAGCTTCCGATTGCAGACTGGCTTGTCACTCTAAAGCATCTGCATGTGCTGGAGAGCGAGTTTAGACGACCGGCTCGCATCGGAAAATGTGATGATAGCAAACTGCGCCCAATCTAACGCATTGACCTCGTACGCGACCCTTCGGTCAGCGTCCTTGAGCGCTCGCTGCGGTAACTTGATCGCGTCAATACACGTTCCCATGCATCATAGCCTTGGCTGTGGACGTCTGGAGCAAATTCACTCTCTACGCTAAGTCTGGCCGTGCAGCGCTTGTGATGCACGCTAACAAGCCAACAGCTCATCTGAGTGTGGTCTGCTGCTGGGGCGTGACTGGAGTGGAGTTCTTGGATACCTTCGGCACCAGGATTGGTCTGACAATTTTTGTGTTGTCACTTCCGTTGGTCGTGATGGGTCCGTCGGCTTCTTCACATACTTTCAGAGAAAGGAAAGGTTCTGCTTGACGTTCCAGTCAGAAAGGTATCGAGAACTTTATGCGCCATGACCTATTCCCTTGCTGGCAAATAGCCGACCGTCTATGTAATTGCAGAGCAGGGCGACGAGTTGGACTGCGCTATCAAAAACAGCTGTAGAGTGCCGACGAGTTTGCGCGCTCTTATTCCGCGATATCCAGTACCCTCAAACAGAAGTTGCGTCCAGCATCGATGGTGGCACGAATGGGGTGGCGTGCTAACATCTCGCCTGTTTGGGCTACTTCCGGGTTGGGATATTTGGGCGGATGCAAGAGAAAAGGTCTCTCAAGTGGACGTCCTTGCGCTTGCTGCATCTGCAGAGTACAACCGCGCAGCTCATGGGACGATGCGCGCTTGGGCGATGAGCAGATGAACCTGAGGACGATGCCACGATAGCATGTAAATCTTTGAATTTTCTCCATTCGGTGTCCATAGCCTCATCTACAAGGTTTTCCTAAAGCTTTTAGTTCTTTGGGAGGGGAGTCTCACGTCATTTGTTCTTCTCGCGACGGTGACTTCTGGCACGTCAAAGAACTGGAAAAAGCGAAAAAAACCTGGCTGATATGGGTCCAGTTGCAACTCTAGCTTTTGTAGTCCAACTTGCAATCGTTCCCTCCATTCTCCACCAAACAGAGGGCCCGCAAAATTTACTTGTGTAGAAAGCCATAAATTATGCGGGCCGTTAAGACTCTCAGAAAGATCGGCTCCTGCTTTCCTGCCTAACTATCAGCAAGTACACTCTATAAAACCTACACATAAATCTCCCAGTCAGGCAAGACGCTGGTGCTACTTCGGTAGACGCGAATCTGCTCCCCTGACAAGAATCCACTTTTTTGTTGCGTTGTTTCTCGGATTCTGGATTGAAAGTGAATAAAGTGCCTGTGGTTATACGGTGTTTGGGGTGATGCTGGCGCACGTTCCAGGGTGTTTAGGGTTTAGGGTGTTTGCAAGGTGCATGGTTCCAAGGTGTTCAAGGCATTGAATCTTTCATGGTCTAGGGCTTTGGATTTGGAATCTAGGCTGCTGACATCTGATGTGCATTTCAACATGCTCAGCTTATGCTTTCTGGGCGATAATGAGATACTCTAAGTAGGCTCCAATCGCATGAAGTTGTAGTTAGTACAATGGTTCGCAACATGTTCACAGCCACGAGTTCTTGAAGCAAGGCGGAGTCCCAGAGTGGCCGTAGGGATTTGGGGAGATTTGAGGTGCACAAGGGCTTGAGGCCATACGGCCTTGGGGCTTCGGCTCCGGAGAGATAGCCCTTTTAGCTTTTCCTATCCAAGCCAAAAAGTGATATTGGCTACCATCAGGGGCTTGGTTTGCCGTCCAAGGCTTGGCCTTCAGATTCGGGTTCAAGGAAGTAACCACTTGAGACCCGTTCACATGGGGTTTCCGAACACTTGGGATGATTCGCCACAGGGTCGTTGAAGGGAGATTGCTCTCCATAAATAGACGGACGGCAATTTGTACTAGCGCCCCAACATGCCCAACACAAAAAGGCTGAAGGGGTCCCCGGCATGAAATAAAGTGCTCAGGGTTTAGGGTTTGAAGCATACCTATGTACGTAACAGGGAGCGAAGTTGCCCTCCCCGCCCCCCAAAAACAAGTTCAAAGCTTATCCTTCTTTCCTCCCTACATCCCCAAACCCTTTTTCAACAGGGAGCTTGGCACATCTTGGGGTTTCTAACGGTTGCTAAGACTGAAAAACAGTGCAATCGGTTCTGTACGGTATGTTGTAGGATGAACAGGGAAGATGAGCCATGTGCCAACATGATGAATCTGTCCTGGGGGGTCCTGATGCAAACTTACTATCATACAGCAGAACTTGTCAACAGAAACGGCCCGCAGCTAGTATTCTTCAGCTTCTTCCAAAGGGGACATTCAACTGCTTGCATCCCAATCCAACACCCTTATTCTGAACCCCAAAGCCACAGACCCTAAACCCTGAACCCCCAAGTCCTAGAATGCCCTATAACCCAACCACTGACACCGCATGAGCCGCAAACTCAACTCTAGCCTCATACGCTGCAGCCCTGGGGTTCAGGGCTTGCATTTTCAGATTCAATGAACCCAGCACACACTCTTATTCTTTGAGCCATGCCTAGGATCACACCTTTGGGCGGAATCTCTTCAACCCGCCTTAGGTACAGTCATGCGTCTCTTTTCGGGCTTCAATATTTGAGGTTTAGCACTCCTGGGGATGTGATAGGATAACTAAGAACAATAAGGTCGATAGAGGGCATAGGGCTTCTTGAAATCATGGATCTCTGCTTCGAAATCCACATAGCAGGACTGAGGCTTAGTGCTCAGGCATGTTTTTTGGTGTTGCCTGTGACGATGGAACCTGCGTGTCGCTGGGAGATATCAGGCAGGCGGCGATGACAGACATGACGCACAATATTGAATTCTAGATGCTTTGAGCACAGTTGTGCGGGTGCAGGGGGCGCCTGGAGGCAGAGGAGAAGCACCAGAACTGCATTTCGTGACTCGAAGCGATGCTGCTTTCAAAGTGATGCACGGGTTGGCGTCCGCAACAGTAATGGATGTTCATGTTCGGCGCAATCTTTCAGCTGCTAAACTGCCCTGCCGCAAGCATCGTGACTTGGTTGCGTCCCAGGATTGGGTTCCAGAGACATACCTCGAACAGTCGGATCCCTTATAAGAGGATCCAAACCCATACCCCCACGTACAGTAGTGGGATGGAAAATGTCATCAATAAGACGCCTTTACACAGTGCTCATGGGGTCCCTCTTGAGGATTACATAGCGGAGGCTATGTTCCGGGACTGTCATATCCTGCCAAGCAACAAAGCAGTTTCCATCAGTACGGGAAGGAGATATACAGCCTTCTCCTCTGCTCGCTCGCCAGGTACCTCGAGCCTGCACAGGGCATTTCTTGGGAGTCTTGCTTCACATGCTAGCTCAGGAAGCCTGCAAATTTTCCGTGCCCTGAAGGAAAAGTGATAGGTAATTTCCCGATGACGTGTAACATTCAACTCTCCATACACTATAGGTCAGCAGTAGTTCACAAGCATAAAAACGATGCTTGACTGGCCTTTGGAATGACTAGCCAGAACATGCGCTGCCAGGGTTCAGCAGCACACTGAGAACATGTCTGACGCGAGTTGTGGAAGTTGTTTCCTTTTTCTGTAAAGTTTCCCAAAGAGGACTCTGGTTTGTCCAAAACAGGACGTCAGCAGATCCCTCCATGCAGGGACAAACTACCTCCTAGGAGTTAGCAGTGTTGCGGAGCTTGGGCTAGGTAACCCCACGAGGGTTCCGAAAATTAGGACACCGATATTTGCAATTTCTGTTATGCTACTCAAGGTTTGGAGTGTTCGGGTTTATGGAGTAAGGTTGGCTAGCACTGGCAAGGGTCTTCCAAGAATCTGTAGTTCATACGGCCGGCGACTTGTCCGAGAAGTACTTTATGTTGCCTATTCAAGGTTTCCGATGTGACGCTCGCCACCCTACCCACTCGCTTTACTTGCCGGGGCTTTGGCTCCATCCTCCTGTTACAGAAGGTAACAGGGGAAACAATGTTAGGGGTATATACGGGGACCTCACCCAACCCCAACTCCTAAACCCCAAGCCCTCAGGACCAAACCCTGAACCAGGTCTCCGACGATGGCCTGGCTAACACTGCAAATGTCTCTCATGGCTGAGCAACTGCAGTCAAGGCATGCTGACTCTACGCACTGGGAATGACATGGATCAGAAGAATTAGACCGAACGACTGTAGCGAGTCAGTAATCAGTGAAAGCCGCACAAAACGCCTTGTAGATCCCTGAACAATTCGGAGATGCTTGAAGCACTCCACCATAAACTTTCAAACCTGAACTCCGAAACACTATATCCAAAACTCATGCATTGCCTTCACTGCCCCGGCTCCTTGCGGCCTCGATAGCCACGGGCCATGGGGCAAGCTGGAGCCATTGCCGTAGCTCTTCAACTTAAACTCTGCAGTGCATGTGGATAGTTTCCAAAACCAAGGCCTCATTCTTCTGTACGATGCGAGTCCCACTCGTGTAGAGAGGCACCAACAAAAAGGGCCCTTTAGTTTGAGCAGAGCGTACAGGCAGGCTGAGAGGTGTAGGTTGTAACATAAAGGCCGAGCAAATGTAAAAGAGTGTCAAGCTTGGCGTGTAGCAGGCTGAGGCTACCCCCTGTGCCGTAGGACGTCATGGGAATCTTATCTCAGGATCAGCCTTCGCGACACGCATGACTTGATGAAGACCAGGTCAGGTTTAGGTATTTAGGAGATTCCCTGCGGCGAAGTTCTAAAGGTGGAAAAGCAGGGACCGCTGACCTTTAAGCAGTGATGTGCTGGCAACCTGCCGTGGTGCGCTAGCCACGCAGCACATGGAACACAGAGCATCTAGAATGAACCAGGTCTGCATCCCCATCTCAGCACCCACCACCCTTTCCATTGAATAAACTCCTATGCTCCCCATATACCATCCCAGCTTTGCAGTGAAAATGCTTCTCGCATTCGGGTATGCTTAGAGCTTTTTCCCCTGCATACCCCCCAAGTATACTAGGTTCGCTTTCAAGAGGACTCCCCCAAAAGGGCCCCGCAATGTTGAAAGCGTCACCTCCGGGGTAAGTGGGGGAGGCGCTTTCGCATGCTGCTGTTCCGGTGTAGGGCTTAAACATGATCATTCGCCTTCACGTTTTAGCATCGGAGGCTTGGAATTGCCCATCTAGCTGCCCGGGCTAATATACACTATAGAAGGACAACTTCCTACTGCAAGAACTGCAAGAGTTCAAGCTGTCGTCAAATGCCGCCCTCCAAGCTTCCCATCGAGCCTTCATAGGCCGGGCAGTCGGGGTTCCTGTGCAGATCTTGGCGGCATGTAGTATGGGTTTGCCCAGGGGTGTCCGTTGAAGCAGTACATCCGCAACAATGGAAACAGTGTAGCGGTGCTACCGTGTTTAGGACATGCCTTTCTTCTTCTGATTCATGTTGGAAACGCTGCCTACGTGGGGAGCCCTTGTTCAAGGTTTCCGAATCATTGTCTTGCGAAATTCCTGCATTGTTCATCCGAATCTGTCCCCAGAACAATGCTCTGGAACTTGTTGCCCTTGTAAAACAGATAGAATTTTGGGCATGTAGTTGTGAAGCTTGGCTCTCTTGATTTCGATGTCTGTCCATGTTCTGTCAAAAAGTGGACGGCGTCCCCGGGGAGCATCCAGACCTGATTTGAACAGAACCCTGTCAGCCCTGCCAGCACTTGGGACAGCTGTTACAGGATTCAGGCTTTCGATCTTAGGGCAGCAAACTTCCTGACCCATGCGGACTCTTGGCCCAAGACACATGAAAAATGCGAAAAGTGGAATCCTAACTTGTGGAACATAGCAGGCTTCGCCTCTGCAGCAGCAGTATGCGAGTACTTAAGCCATCTCCCAACTAACTGAGAATTCTCAGAACAACCCCTACCAAATCCTTAATGGGGACTACGATCATCTCCACACAATCTCCATAGGTCTCTGGGCAATGCACCGCGCAAATTGCCGCAGCATGCATATCACTCACCGGGTAGACTCGTTGTACTTGAATCTGGGGGCGTGCCTATTTGCCACGTACAACTCGATCAATATTAGAAGCGATGGTGGTGCCACGAAATCTGGGGATCTAACTGGGTCTCAAGAAGCTATTTCGGGGTGCAATCAGGTTCTGCATAGCCAAGTAACGGGGATTGGAAGGGTGTTTGGGTATCCCGAATCTCAAATGGGTCTCCAAAGTACCGCAACCCCTGTGCATGGGATATGCAAGCAGTTGTAACCGCTTCTTCGTCATTAGTATACGACTACCACCATGCTCACTGCGGAGTTTTGGGCTAGCAGACGATCCGTCTCTGTTGTTGGGTGTTCTGTTCTGCCAACCTGAAAAGGCAGCCAGCGTCCATCTAGGCCATCTCAATTGGGCACACTTCAGGTAATGGTTGTGTCTCGAAGTTACCTAATGATACATGTTAGAGGACCATGTCAATCTTGTTGTCCCCAAGGGCCCCGCTTTTGAGAAGCACACATATCTTGTTCCCCATGAGTCTTCTACAGCTATGAGTAGCTACTGAGATTCTGCATAGGGAATACCTACCTGTCGAAATAGCGGCTTGGAACATCATTCTTGGCCAGGCAGAGAGAATCCAGCTTGCTGGTCCCGGCATTCACTATGCTAAAAACCCTTTTTCACCTGGGCTCCTTCATGAGGTAGAGGACTGCTTCGCGGGCCAAGACTTTTCTAAACTCTAAACCCTGACAAACATCCTCGCAGGTCAAGTGTCTAACAACCCGTTCCTAGCAGCAGCAGCAGCAGCAGCAGCAGCGATCTGTAAAGAACTATGACCCCAAACAGACATGTGCCGAGCTTTCTGGGATCCTGTTGATAGCAGCTCCGAAAACCAAAACAAAAGAGTACCTCCAGTGGCCCAACCAGAAACGTCAACCAGAAACCCTGCCGTCTCGAAATCTAACGTGGCGCCGTTCATACGTTGTCATGTCAGTTTGCGATGGGGATCCCCAACCATAAGCCTCACACCCCAACGTAAAGTGTTCCCGAAGGGTACAAGAAATCAGCTCGTTGCATGTGCAAGGTCCGAGGGCTGGGCATGGACAAGCCGGCCTGTCAGTGGGGCCATAGGAGTCGAAGACTGCGTAAGTTTGCGGCTTAGAGATTGGGGGTTTCAGGGCGTGGGGTCTTCAGAGAGCCTTAGGGTGCGCTGGTTTGGGGTTTGATCTGAGGGTTTGGGCATCTGAGAATCTCAACAAGTAGCAACACATCAGGGAAAACTACTGGGGTATCATGGCCAGCCCATAGGCTCCCTCTCCCTGCTGCTCAGTGGGGAACAAGGACTTGGCTATAGGAGCTTCCATGAGGTTCTGTGCTGGGATCCATTCTGCACTCCCTCCTATTCCTAAGCGTCAGGAAGTCTTGAATTGGATCCTGAACCACAGTCAACAAGGTGTCTCGCCATGCTTGGGTGTCGAGTTCAGGCTCATGCAAATCCTACAGAGGCCTGGATAACAAGAAAAGCTTTCGGGCGGCAGAATGTATGAATACTAAACAACGGACGCGATCGAACGGTAGGAGAGACTATGACAACAAATTGAGTCTTCTACATGAAGATTTCGTATACCCTTTGCATAGACTGGAATCTCTAAAGGCTGAAGGGTTGAGGCTGCTGTTCCAGTAGAAGTCATGGCTTTGGCATTTTCCTGAACAAGACTCATGCGAGCCCCGGGTCAAACGTGACAAGATAGAGAGGAATTAACACCTCACGCATGTGCATACCTTCACGAGCGCACAAATCAGAGAACGTCGTTATACCATGCATGGCTTCTGGTCCAAATGCATGAACAGGCAAGTCCGAGCTGCAACAGCTGAGGTCCAAACCCTGAAGCAGGAAGAGCTGGCAAAGTGCACATAGCTTACGATGGGAGAGCAGGGGCTGAAGGAATTGGATACACAGCAACGATCATAAAGGATTACATAGAAACAGCTCTATAGGGATGTACGTATTCCTCCATGACCACTCAGGTAGGGCCATGACTGTGCAATTTGCCGCTCAGGCTCAACCATGCACGTGATGATGCCAAGTACCCCGGGAAATGAATGCCAAAGCTGAAGAGAATGATGTCAATATTGAATGGCGATGGGGCTCCATATGCAGTTCTGGGAATCTTGGCCCCCGCATTTTGGGGGGTCCTCATAACAGAACTCTGGTCTCTGGGGAAGCATTGAGGGGATGTTGATGCAAAGAAATACTCGTGCACATGACTAGGTCGGGGTTCAAAGCTTGGTGCCTTCTGAACCTATCTGACAGCGCACAAGCTGAAAATGGTTCCAGCCCTGGAATACTGCAGCCGACTAAACAAAGGACAACTGACTAGATCTGTACAGCCTATGCCCACATTCAGTCTATTCTCCACAGTTTGGTAGATTAAGAACAACACTCCCGTGCAGACATCTCACCTTTTTGACATCATGTAGTGTCCGCCAGCAGCCTCCCTGACAGCTAGAACGCCTACAGCTGAAAAGACAAGATCGCAGGTGATGGACGCTCAGATCTTCAACTCCGAGGCTGTGGGTCACGCCTGGGCCGGTTAAGAGCCCCCCAACATGCAGCCTTTTGTCGAAGTCCCCACATAAACAAAATATTGGCAAACTCATCCACCTTGCCAAATAAAGATCAGCAGCTTGCTGGCATCTACGATCGTTCATAAGCGCGGTAGAAATTTCTGATGATAGGGTAGGGCGGGGGCTGCTAGAAGCTTAGCTATCCAAAGACGCACCATGCTTGCCTGAAACAAAGTCATATTGGTTTCGTGGTTGCGGACGGCTGTGTTCAGAGCTCACAGGTCTTGAGTTGGATAGGCTAGGGGCCGGAATGGGAATGGGATGGGATGAAAGCGAAAACTTGGGAAGGTTATAGCTTCTCAGGCCTCCACCGCTGAAATCTGAACTACCCTCCTGATCCCCGATCCAAACTCGACACGCCCTCAATCGCCCCGATGCTTCCCCAATGCCGTGGCGAAACTCCGTTCTCCTATCCCTTGGCCGATGCGTTCCCCATGAAAATATTTTCCGAGCTCCTCTTTGGGCTGCTTGCAAACCCATGGGCTGAACCCTGAGGCCTCAAACTTCAAAGACTGAAGTGTCATCACCAGATTGCACTTCTGAAGATCTAGCAAAGATGGTATGTAACCTCAGAACTCCAGGTGAACCTTGGTAAAGCCCTGAACTAAGATTGTTCAACTGCTGAATCGTGAGCCCCAAGAACAAGCTGGAGCTCAAACCTGCGGGACCCTGGCCCCGTATTGCCAGCCTCGCAAGGCGGCGCCGGCACCTCTCAGTTCAGGAAGGCTTGTGGTTTTACGGCTGCGGGTTCTTGCTCCGGACTTGCGGTTGAGGAATTCACACTTCATGAAGTACTAGGGATACTTGTCCAAGTTGGAAGTTACCAAGGATTCGGCAGGCATTCTACCATTGTTTGTGAAGATTTTCTGCGAAAAATCGGGGATGAGGGGATTCTGCGCCAAGAAGGGCTCAGAGTGTAGGACAAGGTGTTTGGGGTGCGGGTGTCAGATGGATCAAGGTTGGAAGACGAAGGCCTTCTGCCTGCGCGTACATCATCGTGGGTCGTGAGGAGACGCCAGCTTCCGAATTTCAACATGTAATGCTTCAAGGACACCACTCTAATCTTGACAGCGCATATTGGGTACTGTCTTCTGAGAAGCTCCCATATTTCATGACCTCTAAACACCAATCTTGACATGAGAAATGCCCGTATCTTTTCCAGCTTTCCTGATGAGATGCAACATACACACCATAATCCGAGGTGAGCTCAAAAAAGAAACCTCTCCACCTCGGGCTCTAAATCCATGAATAATACTGGGCTCTAGAGTGTATGAAAATGGCCTACTTTGGTTTATCTGGCTCCCCAGGCTCTTACCTTCAACAATGCCTGGAGTCGTTGTTTCTTGTTTTTTCCAGTTAACACCATGGTCTGTGGCGATTTTGGGAGCCCTTCAGATCCTTCAGGATGCCGCAGTAAAGGCACGATTCTGCTTGGGCTTGATCTGTCAACCCACTTAACCCCGAACCTTACATAGAAGTTGTACGTACTATGTGGCCCGAGGATGCCTGACCCCGAATACACTGGAACAAAAACAATGTCCAAATGCTTCAGAACAACAATCTATAAGCAAATGCTCAGGTTTCGACGTACGCAATATCTGTGTCAAATACTTAAGTTGGCTTTAGAGCCACGTTCTGAGGTTAGATCATGCAGCCAAGGCTGAGCGTCCAAAACAAAACCTTGTTTTGCGGTAGCCTGGCACATGGTTTCTAAAAAAGATCTTTTCGAACCCATCAGGGTGCCTTGCTCTAAAGGCTTCCTGAGCTTTGGCGCTTGAGGGATAGGGGGTTGGGGTTGGGAGTGCTTAGAATGAATGTGGGGGTTCATGCAGCCTCCATATGGGCATTCCATATGGGCATTTCCCAAGTTTGAAAGCACCACGTACCACATACCATCACACCTATATGTTTTCCAAACCAAAAACAAGCACTCGCGAATGCAATGATAGAGGTCTTCTCGGTGTGTGCGGACAGTCCAACATCTATGAGAAGCCTCAGTGACACCTTGTTCGTACTTCTGAAATTGAAGTTTGAACCTCTCTACATTCCGCGACAACCACACTAATTACAAGCATCTTTCTCATCATCACGGCCCATGCAAAATGATAACCGATAACAACCCTTGCATGCTGATGCTTGCAAAACCTGCCTTGTGCCCCCAACACACCGATCGTTCATCAGAAAAAACGAAGCAAGATGAAAAACCTTCATGTTCCTAAATACAAACCAACAAGGCACAATCCTTACGCTTTCGTTGGCTCGGCTGTGCGTATGCCCCTGCCCTGTGCGCGCAAAAACTGCCTTAGATCCTCATGCAGCGGCCAGACCGCTGTATCTTACAATCTGAGCAGGCACTTACAGCCGCAATTATAGAGACCATGAACTCAGCCTGAGGCCGCAGCTCTACATCCAACTTAGCCACAATATAACCTAACATCGCACTGAACATTGTTGATTCCAAGCCTTAACCCCTTTTCGTCAAGGCTCAGTTATTGCTGCTTCTTCGGGAATTGTGAACCCGCCTGCCTGCATTTACAAACATGGCTTGATTTGTCAGGGGCAAGGTTTATGGGTCTGAGGGGTGCAGAGCTGCGGAAGTTCAGGGGAGGCCATGGTCTAGTCTACAGTGATGAGTTCTCTGCTAACCAGTAGAGGCCAATTCAGGCATCACAATGCATGATAAAACGAACCAGGCTAAAACTTTTCTTTTCTTGTGTCTACCTGTGAAGGACTCCGGCCAAGTGCAAAAGCGCTGCTTCTCTAAACCCTGATGGTTAAGCTAAGGGTTGACAGCCACCATGCGGAGCATGCTCGGCGATTGCTGCCATGCGTGACGCCTTGAACTGCTGGGGCTCTGCCACGGAAGAAAACCCTGCACGCAAGGGGTTTACCCTCAGCTCGAATCGGCAGACTGTCCAAGAATCCGACCTCCAGTGCGACAAACCGCCGCAGAAGGGCCAACTCCCTCACGGAAATCCGCTAAGAAAGCCTGCACGGAGCGCGGCTGCCAAGTGGCCGCACAAAAATCCAGCAGTCAGCCCTGATACGCACCATGGAAACCGGCAACGTTGGGCGTGCGCATGCTGCCGCGGAAGTAACCCGACCCAGCACCCAAGTAGCATCACAGAAATAAGCCAGCAGTTACCATCACGAGCGCGGGTGACCCCAAGCAGTGTCGAAAGTAACCCAGGACAACAACCTCACGGAAAGCGAACAGTGTCCAACACTCAAGAAGCCTCGGAGCAACGCTATGGTGCAAATGCCGGTCCACCAAAACACAGCCAAGCGGCCTCAGATGACCTTCGAATGTTGTGATAATGTTGTGGTAAAACTGCCTCTCGGGAAGCCAGCACCTCCATAAACATCACGCCATGCCCGGTCCTCTTCAAAAGCGCGGTCCATGTTGGTGCTGTCAGAACTCGCAAACTAAACACTGACTTGCTTCAACCCAAGGTGTTCAAGGGGTGTGCTGACTGCTCCCCACGAATGGGAGGGTGTACCAGCGAACACCCCATATAATGTGACACACGCTGAAACCCCACACCCCAAATCCTGCACAATTTCCTCCGCCCCATTGTTGATCATCCTGGCTGAATCCTCGTAGGATTGCGTCTAGCTAGGGTTGCAGGGTGCACCTGCAAGCTCTGCCTTTTTCAAAGTGATTCTGGGGTTGTGGGTTTGGGGCTCAGGCTTTAGTTGTGGAGGGTGGCGGTTTCAAAACAGGGCTCCTGATATTCCAGCATGTGAAGCAATCAGACCCCTTGCTTGAAAATTGATCTTATAACCCCCATGTGAGGAATGATTCAGATGCATCTTGCTTCACATGACCCTGCTCGCAACGTCTAGGCTGTCCTCAGCAACTCTGCAAAAGTAAATTTCAGTACCATTATAGCGGAACGTATAAGAGAATATATAAGAGGACCAACCACAAAATATAAAGTGCCAGGATACTAGAGTTCTGTAGTCTAAGACAAAGCTACCGGCATCCAGATTATGATCCTTCCATCTTACGCCGCGGAGACTTACAGCCACTCCCACGAGCGCTCCCTGCCCAGGCAATGGAGATGACATGCCCTCTGTTTCTTCCCCCATCTGCTGTGCTTGGGGGTTCGATGTAAATACCGTTTCACTTCAATCTTATTGGTTATGACCGTAACTTGTTGGGTAGTGACTGGCTTGAATAAGTATTAGCACCAGGTACAACCATGGTTTGGATGTCCTCGGAGCTCCTGCTAAGACTGTTGCAAAGAGTCCTCAAACCAATAAGGTCTTCAGTTTTTTAATATCGTCTTCCTGTTGTTGCTGAGGGGTCCTCAACTGAAGGTCTTATGACATATGGATCTCAGTTTGAGGAAAGTATTGCAATTCTCTAGATGACAGGAGCAGTCTAGACAAGCGATGTCGGGGGTTCCCAAAATAGCCCCAATGTAGACGCCAACTTGTGCCAACCCTGTTATTGAGGACCCCAGGAAGGGACCCGTACTTTTTGGAAGTTCCTCCCATTTGCATGATGGCTCAGTTTTACAGGCAGGTGGGGTGCCCTTCAATGAAGGACCATTACGACTGGGATTCCAAACAAGCCGAGATTTCATGGGCAAGCACCAATATTCACGTCTGCAAATTAGGGAAAGCGAAATTTGCATTTCCAACAATGCGGGTCCCCATTACACAACCCCAAATAACTACTACAAGAATTCTTATAAGGACTCCCAAAACAGACCCCTCCAAAGTTTCAACTTTTGGTCCTTTGCATCTGTGATGCTGCGACCTGGCCTGCTCTAGCGCAATTTGAGTGCGCAGCCTCTTCATACCACCTGAGATAGGCAACGATTTGCGTTTACGTTTTCCTGGACTTCTGTGTTCCGGCTGTGGTGTCGTTATGCCAGCAAAAGTCTGGATTACGGCAAAGAGGCGAGAAGCGCACACACTTTCTTGCTGTCTTGAGGCTTCCTTTTGTTGGCCTTCTCCTTCTTCTTTCTGTTCTCTGCTCACCCTCCTCCTTCTTCTTCGCCTTCTGCCAGCGTATGTTGCTGTTGCTTGGCTTCGCCGATTTCACTGCCGCCGCTGCCGCTGCCTCTGCCAGTGTTGTTGGTAGCGGACTGTTACAGACATGACCTAGACGATGATCGTCGTGCATCATGATCATCATGATGATGATGATGGCGACAGTCAAGCAGCGGTGATTGCCGGGCACCAGGTTCCGAGACCTTAAATGGCCTTGTGACGGGCGGATGGTGATCACTGGGGCGGGCATCAAGGTGATAGCAATAGCGAAGGAGCACAAGCAGTGAGCTTTGTGACTGTAGCAGAAGAGATAGTTGCACTGCTGCCAGCACAGATATTGGCGTCAGCTACAGCGCGGTCTTCATCGTAGTTGCAGTGAAATATGGTTGTGTGGATTTTGCACACGATGGGTGCGCTCTTCGGCAAATGCATGTCGAGCTGTTTGGTAACGTGCAACGACTGGGAGCTCAAAAGGTATAATCACTTCCCCCTCAGATTGACCGACGTCAGGCCCGCCTGCGCCCCTCTAATATTAGAAATAATCCAGGCCCCGAAAAATCAGTCAAACAAGAAAAGGGGGATATGTATTGATATGTATTGAAAGAATTGGATCAGCCTGCCTCTAAGCGCCCATTTAGAAACATTTTTAACCTCATTACCAGAAATCCAGTAAGAGCTAAATGGCAATCCATTTGAAACCATTGAAATCTAATCCAGATCTAATTTCAACCAGCTGAATTTTACTGGAGGTCTAATGCAATTTACTCAGTATCTGATGGAATCTGATCAAATTCTGATTGACACCTAAACAACCCTGTCCCCTAATCACAATTAAACGTCTCAGGGCGAGAGAAAAGTTATCGCAAAGAATTAGCGCGGGTCTGCTCGAAAAAACAATAAAATCAAAATTGACTCTATTGATCTCTCATCAAGATCTCAATAGCACCTTAGTGCAACTTAAATAGGTTCCAACTAAAATCAATTGAAGTCTAATTGAAATTAAGTGAAGTCAACATTACTTGGAATCTTACGCAACTCAATTGGAATGAAGACCAACGGAAACATATTGAAACCCAATTGAAAACAATCGAGAACCTAGTTAAGATCGATTGAAATCCAAGTAAGATCGATTCAACATCTAATCGGCATCGAATTGGAATCCCATGAAAATCTGTTGAGATTGACCTTAAAGCAAAGCAAAACCAATCGGCATCCGCCTTAAAACCAATTGAACACCTGATTGAATCAATACTGAAGATCAATTGACGTTCTGAATTGTTTAAAGAGGTCAAGCAAAATCACGTCTAGGTTTTAAACTATACAACTTCCTTCATAATTGTTTCATTAAAAGGAAAAAAACTATATACAAGCAATAAATGACCAGGAAATCATGGGGATCCTTGGATTCACTACTACAAGGCACCCTGGTAACATCAGACCCCCTAATTCATTACTCTAGAGATCCCATTGAAAATAAATGTTGCCCCTTTAAAAGTAGTCTTCAGGGAATTTCTGGAAATATAGTTATGATGTTCTGGGAGGAGTAATTATGCGGGGGGGATTTATTATTGGGGCAAACGGACATCAACCTAATGGAGGCCGAATTAAATTCTAATTGAAACCAGTGAAACAATCGTTGAGAGCATTAATACTAAATTGGTATCTAATTAAAGTCTTCTTAAATCAATGCAAAGCCAATTAGCAACGAATAAATCGCACGCAAAATGTGGATACGTTATAACATGTATCTAAAAAATGATAAACCTGGGCAATCAAGGGAACCCATGATGTCTTTGAATGCCCTATGATGCCTCCTTATTATCTCAGAGCCCTCCGCCTGGCCTCTTTGAAAGCATGTCTTCCTCTTTTAATTTGAACGTTCTCCAGGATGTTTAGCCCTGGATTTAGTTCGGGGCGGTGTAATATTAGGGGGAAGCAATGGGACCTCAAGCATGAGCATCCTTACAACAACTTCGCAAAAACAGGGAGGCTCTTGGAATCACCACATTCTTCTGACTTGGCTCCGCCTTACCCACATATACCCTGCCAAGCCGCTGCGCAGAGCCCATGAACACAGGACTGGCGTCCATGGTCAGCCTTCTCCTTTGATTGCCCGGAAGCTAGTTATCTGAAGGCGACAGCGCTCACAGGGCGTGCATGAAACGACTTTAACCATCTTTGCAACTTCACTGGCAAGGAACTACCATAGTTTGGTTGAAGCTCAGAACTCGTAAGTGTTAAGCTGACCTCGTGAGACTGGAGCCAAGACAGATCTGTAGTCGCCAAGGTAGTTTACAGAGTTTAGAGTTAACTGAGCAATCATGAAAGCCTCAAATTCGTCGTTGGGTCGAGCGAGCAACCTTACTGAAAATCATCAAACAACCTGTGCTCCCAAATATCCTCAGGAAAGAAAAATAGTCAAAGAGTGGGGGGGGATTGCATGTGGGCAGTATTTGTGTTCATTGCAGGTGGAACGTGCTGAGCAAACAAGATGCTCGGGCAAGCATGAGGAGACTTAAGCCCTGTTTCCTTTGGTAAACACTCCTCATATTCGGCTTGCATCTTTGGGCCTTTGTCATGATCAAGAACCGTCCTTTCACCAGGAGAAAATCCTGATCTTCAGCAACCGCCATGAATTTAAGCCCATGCTGTATGCCAGAAAGTTTCTGTCCCACCCCACTTCTCTCAACAACGCAACCAAAAGACCCACTGTGACATCAAACATGGGTACAAACGTGAAAGCGCAGTCCTGCGCTGAGCCTTGCTTTTGTAAACCACCTCGGGCTTGTCGACGGCGCCACCAAAAGCAGGAGATAGCAGGAGCCACGACAGCGGCTCTTGAACCGAAGGTGATCGCTGCCGTTTCAAGGTTAGGGACGGGAACCTGTTCAACACAAGCGGGAGAGACAAAGTGCAGATGCATCTAGCAAGTAAGACTCCAGAAGATGCAGCTCGGAGGGCCCCTTGATCACCATGGGTTCCAAACATGGGCCATAGTAGGCTGGTTTGGTGGACTCTTGAAGAACAGAAAATCTGGCCAACACACAACAACTCCTACTGCACAGGCCGCAGACAAAGGGCTTGTTGCCGCCAAGGCAAGGGTACAAACTACGAAGCAATAGGTAGCTGCAGCTGTTGTCAGTATGCCGACATGCAGGGCTGGCCGTTAGCACAAACCGGATTTAGTGTTTGAAATGGATGCTGTTTGCCCCATATAAACAGGGTGTCTAGCTCAAGAAACAGAGCCAAACTGTGCAAGCAAAACAAAGACCCACTCCATGGCCCCTCTGTGGTCCACGTAGTTTGTGGCGAACATTGCATTGGTCAGCTGGTAACTCCCAACCTGAAAGCTTCCTTACTTGAAAACCTTCCGTTGGCCCCTGTCTAGTAATATTGGTCTAGGGCTTAGGGTTTAGCCCGGGCCCTAATTTTTCAGGACAAGTACATACAAGTACCAGTGTCCCCTGTAGTCACTATGAGTGCGAGGAGGATCCTAACCTAACCTAAAACAAACACGTTGAATGGCATGTCAAGTAAGATTTATTGTTGGTGAGGGTATGTGGGTTCCCTTAAGAATGTTGGTGAGAAATTTCGTGTGTGGCGGTATGTGTCCAGTGGGGGAGAGCTTAAATTAGAGCCCATGCATCACCTTTGCTTTACAATTTGTTCGGTACAGAGGTGCTCTTTGCAGTACATAGGCACCATCCGAGGCACCATCTTGCCTTGTATCGGGAGCAGATAAAGACACCGCCAACATAAAAAAATATCTGAAGTACTGCCCCATTTCTGTCAGAGCTGGATAAGAACTTAGAGATCGCACTCTTGCAAACTTGTTAATGCCCTTCTTACTGAGGTACCCATTGCAAGGGCGTCAGCTGCAGCCTGTAATCAAGCGTGCCGCCCAACCCACGGGAAGCCGAGCCTTTCTGCATGTAGACCTTTCATACGCGAGCCTTGGAAAGGACGCTCTAGGGTTTAGCGTCTAAAGGTGCGTATTGAAATGGGTGCGCCCTGGGGCCTAGTGGTATCTGCGCTGGTTCTAAGGCTTGATGGTCTGAACGAAACGCTGCAAAGTTTCATGGTATCCCCAGTTGGACCCCGACAAGAAGCCCAAAACAATGCAGCTTGGACGTTGTTGAGGTAGGATCATTCAAGCCTACTTTGGCTTGAAAATAACCATGGTGGGTTCAATTGTGGATGGCTGAAGATCGGGGACTCTAGTCATGCACGACTTTCTGCAACTCCTATTTCAAGAAACTCCACAAAATCTGGCTCCACATGATCCGTGGGTGCGGCTTAACATCCGCTGAATGTATGACCCAGTAAGACCCACCTCTTAAAGGATTCTCAAATCGAAGGCCCCCCTTCATTCTGAGTCATACCCAACAATTCAACCAGCCCTTTTCAAAAGACTGCCCACAATGATCTCGAACTTTGAGAAACTGATGCTGCCCTCTGACGTCCATTGCAACCCTCATCAATCTACAGTCCCTGCACTCAGGGCTGGACAGCGACTTCTTCCGCAAGTCGGCCTTCAATATGTTGAAATTGATTAAAAGATTGATGTGCAGCTATTGTGTGAAGAATAGTGGTGGTGGTGGTGGCGGCGGTGGTACTGGGCTACTACTACTACTACTACTACTTCTACTACTACTGCTGCTGCTGCTACTGCTGATGCTGTTTCAACGACTACGCATACTACCATTATCAATCTACTGCCTCGTAGTAGCATTTTACAACAACCCATTATTATCTATTATTACTAGGTAATCTTGTTGCAGGTCGCCGTAGGGTTTTCAGATTGTGGCAGGAGTCAAAGTCCTAATACGAAACGACGAAACGCACTTGGGGGGTAAAAAAAGCCTCAACATCCCGGACAAACGACGTCGTTTTCAACACTACATCATATTCATGTTAAAACACAGAAAGACGCACATTATCATAGTATGGGCATGGGTGCTTTGGTCATCGAACTCAATACGCGACAAACCCTTTTATGGGTTGGGCATGGATGCTCTGGCCAGCAAGTGCAATTGGAGCACGGACGATATTATGGTCTTGGCATGGATGATCTGGTCATCGGACTCCATAAAAGACGAACGTTATTTTGGTTTGGGCATGGATGCTTTGGCAAGCGCACACGCTCGGAAGACGAGCGTTTCTGGCTCGGGCATGGATGCTTTGGTAATTGACTTGACCTCGTTAAAAGACGAACGTTATTATGGTTTGGGCATGGGTGCTCTGGCAACCGTATGCCTTCGGAACACAAGAAAAATAGCCTGCTTTCGACATGGATGATCGTGGAAGCCCAAGTTGAGCAGCCCAGATGGCTGCAAATCCGGCACGCACATTTTTCATAAAGCATTGAACTGCGAAGCGTATGCGCACGGCTAACAATCCTGGCACTCATCCTTGGAAATCAGAACCCCGCCAAAAAAAAACAGGAAGAACGCTAACGAAAACATGCATCTAGGGCCCTGGACGCAGACCGCAGGCCCAACATGAGATTGCATCTTTCAGAAAAATGCATTTGACCTTGAAGCCTTGGAAAAAACTGTGCACGCGGAAGCGTGCCCAAATCTTGACATGCTGAAAAGCACGAGAAACATGCAGGCAACTGACAACGACCTTAGCTCCTACTTCTACTGCTTCGCCTCCTGTACTCCTCCTTCTCTTCCTCCTCCTCCTCCTCCTACTACTACTACTACTACTAATACTACTACTAGCCGCCCCCCCC